>OZ020625.1:12496428-12739428 GCA_963971575.1 Liopterus haemorrhoidalis
GCGTATTAAACGAGCGGGTACTGAGCTCCATTGCCTCTGTTTGGTCAGACATCTACGAACAGAGGGGATCGAAGAGGGGCCAAGCAGGTTGCAAAGAAAACCTTATTATCGACCGGTCAGTCTGTCATGACGCGTCGTATTTCAAACGCAACCTGTCAATGGCTTGGGTGGACTACGCAAAAGCTTATGACACTACGTCACACGCTCTCATTTTAACATTATTGCGCATGTTACGAGTCCACCCGGAGATAGAGAGATGCATTGGGCAACTTATGTCCCTCTGGAAGACACAATTTGTTGTCCCAAGCGGATCAACTGCAGTGTCGACAGAGTGGATATATTTCAAGCGTGGGGTTTTCCAGGGAGATTCCCTAAGCCCGCTACTATTTTGCATCTCACTTCTTCCTCTATCGATCGAGCTTAGGCGCGGCAGTGGCTACATGGCGGGTCCCCCGTCGAAGCGTAAGCACAAAATTACCCATCTCTTTTACATGGATGATTTGAAGCTCTACGCCTCGAACGAGAGGAATCTGCAGACCGCCTTAGATACTGTTGCTGAGTACACTTCCGCGATAGGTATGCAATTCGGGTTGGAAAAATGCGCTGTTTTTAATATCTACAGAGGAAAAGGTTTAGACAACGGTGAAGACGTTCAATTGGTTGATGGGAGCATTATAAAACATCTTAATGCCGAAGGGTCTTACACATTTTTAGGCATCAGTGAGAGAGGTGTCCAAGATGTCACTCTTATTAAGCAGGCCCTTCGCAGCAAGTATATGGCACGACTTAGGCAGATATGGAGATCATGTCTGTCTGGCAAGAACAAGATCGCTGCCACAAACATGCTTGCTGTCCCATTAATTTCATACACTTTTGGTGTAATGAAATGGAATGTTGATGATCTTAAGGATCTCGACAGAAGAACCAGAAAGATCATGAACATCAACCGAAGTCTTCACCCGAAATCTTCTGTGCAGCGCATTTACCTCCCTCGTCAAAATGGGGGTCGGGGATTACTAAATCTGGAGTGCTTGCACGATCGACTCGTCCTGGTTACAGCTAACAGTATCCTCAGAAGTCAGGACCCACTATTAAAATTCGTTAGTGAGCACGAATTTAGTGGCAAAGGGGCGTTTCTTTACCAGGCAGCGCGAAGAGCAGCAACGAGATTTAACCTGGCAGACTTGAGTCCCGTCAGGGAAAACGCTGGAGTACAACTCTCTCGGGAGGAGTACAACAGAGTTACCGGTTCGGTGAAACGAGGCGAGACAGAAATGTTGACAAAAGAACACATGAGTAAAAGTATGCACTCTGTGTTCTTCAAACATATTAAAAGTCTAGAGTTGTCCACCGAATTCACGTTCTCGTTTCTTAAGTCTGCTGGTTTGAGATCGGAAACAGAAGGTTTTGTGTTTGCGTGTCAGGATGGTGTTATAAATACTTTGGCATACAGGGCCCGCATATTCCAAATAGCGGAGTCCACACTCTGTAGGTTGTGCCACCACCATTCTGAAACGATAATGCACATTCTGTCTGCTTGTCCATCTCTTGCAGCGTCGAGCTACGTGTCTCGACATAATGCTGCTCTCCGCGTGCTCTACTATCATCTTAGACATACCTATGGTATTGACCAAATACCGGTTATACCGTACGTCCCTTCTGACATAGAATCGGTGGTGGAAAATTCCAAGTGCCGAATTTATTGGAATTACTCCTTTCCCACCTCGAGGTTACTGACAGCCACTAAGCCGGACATAACCCTCCTGGATATCGAGACCAAACAGATGTTTGTGATCGAATTCTCAAGTCCAGCTGAGAAGAATATATCTCTCAAGGAGGAGAAAAGAGGTCCAAGTATATGGACCTCTTGTCCGAGCTTAGAAAGCTGTATCCCGGGTATAAAGTTAAGCTTGTAGTCCTGATATTGGTGTTTTGGGTGATATGAAAGCCTCCTATCGAAGGAAAATCGAGTCCATTCCCGTCTGCAGATCTTCTTCCAACTCTTTGATCTGTAGGATGCAGAAAACAATGCTGCTCGGGGTCACTCCGCATTGTGCGGGCACTGGATCTAGCGTAATTTCCGCGGCTGCATATCGCCAGGGTTTGGGATGCAGTCGTGTGTATTTAGCTCCACTAGTCTCTAGTATGACGCGGCTCAAAAGGTTGCTGAAGTTTGAGATTAGTGGACGCTTGTCAAGACCTGACAAACCCCACAATAATAATAACAATTTCATACACTTTTGGTGTAATGAAATGGAATGTTGATGATCTTAAGGATCTCGACAGAAGAACCAGAAAGATCATGAACATCAACCGAAATCTTCACCCGAAATCCCTCTGTGCAGCGCATTTACCTCCCTCGTCTAAACGGGGGTCGGGGATTACTTAATCTGGAGTGCTTGCACGATCGACTCGTCTTTGTTACAGCTAACAGTATCCTCAGAAGTCAGGACCCACTATTAAAGTTCGTTAGTGAGCACGAATTTAGTGGCAAAGGGGCGTTTCTTTACCAGGCAGCGCAAAGAGCAGCAACGAGATTTAACCTGGCAGACTTGAGTCCCGTCAGAGAAAACGCTGGAGTACAACTCTCACGGGAGGAGTACAACAGAGTTATCAGTTCGGTGAAACGAGGGCAGATAGACATGTTGACAGAAGAACACATGAGTAAAAGTATGCACTCTGTGTTCTACAGACATATTAAAAGTCTAGAGTTGTCCACCGAACTCACGTTCTTGTTTCTTAAGTCTGCGGGTTTGAGATCGGAAACAGAAGGTTTTGTGTTTGCGTGTCCGGATGATGTTATAAATACTTTGGCGTACAGAACCCGCATATTCCAAATAGCGGAGTCGACACTCTGTAGGTTGTGCCACCACCATCCTGAAACCATTATGCACATTCTGTCTGCTTGTCCATCTCCTTACAGCGTCGAGCTACGTGTCTCGACATAATGCTGCTCTCCGCGTGCTCTACTATCACCTTAGACATGCCTATGGTATTGACCAAATACCGGTTATACGTACGTCCCTTTTGACATAGAATCGGTGGTGGAAAATTCCAAGTGCCGAATTTATTGGAATACTCCTTCCCCACCTCGAGGTTACTGACAGCCACTAAGCCGGACATAACCCTCCTGGATATCGAGACCAAACAGATGTTTGTGATTGAATTCTCAAGTCCAGCTGAGAAGAATATATCTCTCAAGGAGGAGGAAAAAGAGGTCCAAGTATATGGACCTCTTGTCCGAGCTTAGAAAGCTGTATCCCGGGTATAAAGTTAAGCTTGTAGTCCTGATAGTGGTGTTTTGGGTGGTATAAAAGCCTCCTATCGAAGGAAATTCGAGTCCATTCCCGTCTGCAGATCTTCTTCCAACTCTTTGATCTGTAGGATGCAAGAAAACAATGCTGCTCGGGTCACTCCGCATTGTGCGGGCACTGGATCTAGCGTAATTTCCGCCGGCTGCATATCGCCAGGGTTTGGGATACAGTCGTGTGTATTTAGCTCCATTAGTCTCTAGTATGACGGGGCTCAAAAGTTTGCTGTAGTTTGAGATTAGTGGACGCTTGTCAAGACCTGACAAACCCCTATAATAATAATAATAATAATTAAAAACGCTTATGCACGTACTTTCTGCGTGTCCCGTTTTAGCTCAATCCAGCAATACCATATATCACGACACAATTCTGCTCTTCGAGTTTTTTACTTCTTTTTGAGACAGAAATATGGTATTGACACAATACCTGTCTTGCCTTACGCTCCCACTGACATTGAAGCAGTGGTGGAAAATTCCAGACATCGTATTTACTGGAATTATGCATTTTCTACCACTAAGCTTCTCTCAGCCAATAAAACCGGACATCGTCCTGCTGGATTTCGAGACAAAAGACATTTTTGTCATCGAAATTATCCTGTCCAGCTGAGAAAAATATCACTCTCAAAGAGACCATCTTACGTTCCTCACTAGATGTAAGAACCTAGATTTAATACCTAAAGGTTTAAGACTTAAAACTAATTTTCATAGTTTTAAAATAGACAAAGCTTCAGATAAAACTTCTACACTTATTATTAAGGACAGGATCTGGTTTCACAGATCCAATAAACTTAGAATAAGTAATAATATCAAGGATATGACGAAGAAATTCTACAGTGAATTTCCAAAAATTGATGTAGACAAAATTCTTTGCAATATAAAAAACAAATATCACAGATTGAGTGCCCGACTCAAACAACATCATGTGAAAAAGCTTAATAATTTATTAGCTTTAAAAACAAAGGATAACAATATTGTCTGCACCCAAAAAGTTGACAGCACCCGTAATGTGGAGGTTAGGAAAACGGTAGTTAATCTCTCTGGCAAAGAATTAACTACTGAAAAAGAAAAAGTTCTCCGTAAAGGGTTAAACTTTGCTGTAAATCCTAAATCCATTAATAAATTAGATATCATGGCATCAGTAGAGCACGCTTGTCATACTCTCGAACCCATAATAAAGGAAGAGGTCCGCTGGCGAGTCCGTTCCGTCCTAGAACGATCTAAGGCTCCCACTAACAACATCACTAAAGTTGAGTACAAGGCTATCGCAGAACTCAGAAAAGATGTGGACATTAAGATTCTACCAGCAGACAAAGGCAATGCTACAGTCATATTGAACACCGATGACTATAAGCAAAAACTTTTGTCGAATATTACGGATGACAAATACGAGAAACTTAAGAAAGACCCTACTAAGTCGGTGGAAACTAAGGTATACACTACACTTAGGAGGTTCAAAAGTGAATTTACTGATGAAATGAGATCTAAATTAACTCCGCATTATAGCAAAGCTCCTCACATCTATGGCTTACCTAAGGTACACAAGGAAAACGTCCCCTTGAGACCTATTGTCAGCTCCATTGGCTTATCATGCTATACATTAGCTAAATACTTAGTGTCAATAATAACACCTCTAGCCGGCAAGAGTGAGAGCTTTGTAAAAAACTCGGAGCATTTTGTTAGTGTTATAAAGAATTTACAACTAAAACGTAATGAGATTCTGGTAAGCTTTGACGTTGAGAGTCTATTTACTAATGTGCCTGTAGATCAAGCTCTAGTAGTTGTTAGAGAAAGGCTAGAGTGTGATCAGACGTTATCTACTCGAACACATCATTCAGTTGACTGCATTATGGAGTTATTAACACTTTGTGTGAAAACTACCTATTTTCAACTGGAAACCGATTATTATCAACAAAAGGATGGCATGGCTATGGGTTCTCCACTGTCACCTATTATTGCTAATATATACATTGAACATTTTGAGGCGAAAGCCTTAAAAGAAGCCAAGTACAAACCGAATAAATGGTTAAGATACGTCGATGATACTTTTGTCATATGGCCACATGGTAAAGATAAACTCCACGAATTCCATCAATACCTAAATTCAGTACACACTAACATTAAGTTTACTGTTGAACTGGATGTTAGTAATCAACTGCCTTTCCTAGATGTATTGATAATCAGAAATGGCAAGGGGGTTCTAGCAACCACGATCTACAGAAAACCAACACACACAGGTCTATATCTTAATTTCAACTCATTCCATCATAATAGCACTATGAGAGCTCTTTCACTGAGTCTAGTTAATAGAGCCAAAGTAATCTGTTCTTCTAAAAGGCTTCTAAAAGTTGAATTGAAGAACATCCGTTCCACCTTACAAGATAATGGCTACAGTCATAAAATTATTACTGATGCTATCAATCATAAGAAAAATGACGCACCTAGAACTGACGAAGTGAGATATGTCTCTATGCTCTATTATAAAGGAGTATCTGAGAAAATTGGTAAGATACTAAAGAAGCATAATATCCAAGTAGCCTTCAAATCGAGTTCGACTTTAAGATCTATCCTATCATGTACGAAACCCAAATCTGTCCTAAACAAAAACTGTGTCTACTCTATTCCCTGCCAGTGCGGGAAACAATATATTGGCGAGACTTGCAGACCTCTACAGGTTAGGGTAAACGAGCATAAGAAGAAAGTTCAGCAGGGCGAAATTTACAGTTCCAAACTGGCTGAACTTGCTTGGGAAAACGAACACCATTTCCAATGGAAAGATGCTAAACCCTTAATATATGAGGAAAACAAGTTCAAAATAAAATTGAAAGAGTCTGCTTTGATCGAAAACTCTGGAGATGCTGTCAGCCAAGCCAGCATAGAATTTCCTCAACTCTGGCTTTCCATTATTCAAAACTATCCTCTTAATCCTCAAGTCACTAATCCGGTAACAAACTACTCATTACCACACAATAATGTGACAAACAACCTAAATTCGGTCGTTAATCCTCCGCAGGTAGTCGATTATCCCGTCCCTACCCATATCTGACCCCAACCACCCAACCAATAGCAACGCACCTATAACCTACTCCCACTCCTACAATACTCGGTATAAAAACTCGAAGAAAACTGAAATGTTTATCACTTCTCGTCATCGCTGAAGACGGAAACAGATTGTTGAGCAGTTTCCGAAACGTCCGAATTTATTTTTTTATTACTCTTGAAGTATTATATCTTTTAGATACTAATACTCATTATATTGTACTATTCTAGCCTAGTACTATCAGCAATGTCAAACGTCCAAAATAAAGGTGTCTGCATTAATATTGGACCATTGCAAAATAATTTCAAAGATATTACTCTCAAAGAGGACGAGAAGAGAACCAAGTACCTGGACCTCTTGTCCGAGCTAAGAAAAATGTACCCGGGTTATTCTGTGAAGCTTGTAGTCTTGATTTTAGGGTGTATTGGGTGGCCTTAAAGCTGTTTTTAAGAGGGAAATCGAGATCATTCCCGTCTGCAGACCATCTGCTACCTCTCTGGTCTGCAGATTGCAAAAAGCAGTGCTGCTCGGATCGCTTCGCATTGTACGGACGCTGGATTTGGTGTGAGCCCATCGGTCGCATATAGCCAGGGTTTGGGATGCAACCGATTGCTGGGAAAAAGCTCTCTCGACCTTCTCGTGAAGGTAAGAGGAGAGCGTCTCGTCTCGTCACTTGTCAAGACCTGACAAACCCCAAAATAATAATAATAATAATAATAACGCAACAAAAATTAAAAAATAATAATAATAACGATAATAAGTATATCTTATTAAAAGTTTAGAGTTGTTCACACACTCACGTTCTCGTTTCTTAAGTCTGCTGGTTTGAGATTGGAAACAGAATGTTTTGTGTTTGCCTTTCAGGATGTTGATATTATTATTTGTGTTATTATTATTATAAAGAGTCCACGCTCTGTAGACTGTGCCGCGACCATCCTGAAACCATTATGCACAATCTGTCTGCATGTCTATCTCTTACAGCCTTGGTTCCCAATCTTTTTGAAGTCGCGGAACACTAAATTCTGATATTTTTTGCGAGGAACACTAAACACTAGGTAGCTGACCTTTTTGGAATAAAGGGCGCAATAAAAAAGAAGGGCATTGCTCGCAAAAATAACTTCATTATTGAAGAGAAAAACTGACACATTGTCGTGAGCGCACTTGATCTCGCGGGCGTTGGATTGTCCACCCCTTCTTCAAAGTGTTACTTTTATAAAAGAATAAAATATCGTTAAAAAAGTAAAATATTGATTGATGCAAACATATTTATTTAAAAATCACTTAAAAACACAATACTTGAAAAATCTCATATTAATAATCCGATACATGAGCTTGGTGATCTTTGCAGATTTCAGCAATATTGGGACGAATAAAAGATAGACACTCCCATCTTCTAAATTTCCCAGGCTCTCGCGTTTCTTTGTTTTAATATTAACCATCGTTGAAAATCCTGCTTCGCAAAGATATGATGTGGAATATAATAAGACATCTTTATTATTAGTATTCATCCGGGTATTCATCTTTAACAGAGATCCAGAATTTTTCAGGAGTATTTTCAATGAACTTCAATTTTAATCTACGATTTGAATAGAACGACGTCAGTTCTCCTTCTTCATTCACAGTAAAACTGGAGAAGTCGGAAGAAACAAACGGATTTCTTATCCAATCAAATTGTTCTGTTTAACAATAGAAAATATTTTTCCAAACTTTTTACATTGTTTTGATTTTTATTTGCAAACATTTTTAATTGTTTATTTGATTTTTTTCGCGGAACACTTGAAGTGACTTCATGGAGCACCAGTGTTTCCGGACCACGGATTGAGAGCCACAGTCTAACAGCATCGAGCTACGTGTCTCGACATAATGTTGCTCTTCGCGTGCTCTACTACGGTTATACCGTACGTCCTTTCTGACATAGAAACGGTGGTGGAAAATTCCAAGTGCCGTATTTATTGGAATTACTCCTTCCTCACCTAGGTTACTGACAGCCACTAAGCCAGAAATAACCCTCCTGGATACCGAGACCAAACAGATGTTTTTGATCGAATTCTCTAGTACAGCTGAGAAGAATATCTTTCTCAAGGAGGAGGAAAAGCAGTCCAGTTATATGGATCTCTTGTCCGAGCTTAGAAAGCTGTGTCCAAGTTAATCTTGCAGTCCTGATAGTTCGTGTTTTTGGTAGTATGAATGTTTACTTTCGAAGGGAAATCGAGTCCATTCCCGCCTGCAGATCTTCTGCAGGCACCTGTGTGATCTGCAAGATGAAGAAAGCAGTGTTGCTCGTGTCACTCGCATTGTGCGGGCAGTGGATTTGGCGTAATTTCCGCGTTTGCATATCGTCAGGGTTTGGGATACAGCCGTGTGTATTAGCTCTACTTGTATCTTTTATGACGTGACTCAAAAGGTTCCTGAGGTTTGCGATTAGTGGACACTTGTAAAGACCTGACAAACCCCAAAATAATAAGTTTATTTAATTACAACAATGATGTTGTAACGTCATTAGTTTCTTGTATTGTCGTAGGCTTATCCGACAGTAAATGGCCCCCTGTAACGGTATAAAACTTTCAGCATCAGTAAATCTAAAATGCGTGTTATAGGACATCTAGTATCTGACACTCTGTAGTTACTTATTAAAATGTTCTCTCGTATTTCCTATGAGTTAACAATCCGCCATTCACGGCTGTTTCGAAGGGAGTGACCAAGGTAAGTTAAAGAGGGGTATTGTTATCTCCAATTGTCACCGAAGGTTCAGAGTTGAGGCGACTTAGATACCGTGACCGTAACCGACTCAGTGTGGTATAATTGGTTTTGTTGATATCGGCCACGCATACAGCATACAGATATAGGTATTGCAACAATCTGATCTTTTGGTTCTGAACTGTAATCTGTGCGTACGACTGATATTGCAGTGGGTGACCGCATGGCCAGATAACAGAAGTGTAAGTTCACCTGGAGGTCGTCTAATCATTGATAATACTATTTTTTAAGATTAATATGGGGATGATTTACCTCATCCGTAGATATACTTAAAGCGGTACGCCGTAAAAGATCAACGATTAATTAGGGCGAAACAAATTTTAGGTGATTTTCACCCCTCCCCCTTTTTTGCTGGACACTTGATCTTTATGATTAAGTTTCTCTTACCGCATCTTGCTTTGCAGAGCCCATGTGTCAGGTGTTAGAGAATTTTAGAGCATTTCTCTGAGCAGAGCATTTTGGTGGGTGACGATCAGCTTAAGAGGTATTGAATCCTAATCAGCCCGTGGAGAATACAAGGAAGTGTTATTTAAGTGTGAATCCCCTTGTCGTATTTTGAAATGGTACTTTATTGAGTTCAATTCACTTCTTTACAAAATTTTCCCTAAAAGGTCAAACATTATTTTTTAACTATTATTGGGATATTTAGTTATAATCTAATTTACAAAATTTTTGCCACGTTTAGATTTTAAGATATTAAAAAAAAATATGTTATCTATGCTTATATTATAAAACAGTTAATTTGTTTGTGTCATCGGGGTAATCTTAAAAACTACTAAACTGATTTGAAAAATACTTTTATAGTTCAGAAAATTACTGTTCAAAACTGTGGTTTTGGAGAAAGTTTTGCAAGGGTTTTGAAAACTGCTTGGATGCATAGGTCTTGAGGTGCTGTTTTTGAGATCTCATTTTGCGACTAAAATGTTTTGCTGAAACTTCGAAAAAAAAGCTCATAAAACGTGCAATAAAATGTTTTATTGCAAATTTCTTCGATCTATTGCAAAATTCGAAAATATATATGTATATCTATACTAAATTTTTTATGTTTAGTGAACAGTTCCACCGCTAATAAAGCACCGAAAATTTGGTCAAATTTTGAAATGACAAATGTACTTTTTGTTGCCATATTAACCCAAAAATATTATTGAAACAACAATTCTGCTAATTTTCCAAAATATACGATTATCTTCAATATTTTTTTGTTTGTAAATTTTGTGGAAATGTGTATGCTCAGTCAATGAAAAATTACTTTTTTCGTTCGTCACAAAATTAACATATATAATAAACTTATACTTCAGGTCTCGTTTTTTTTCTATAGCTGATTTATTCTAACAATGTTTGTTACGCGTGCACATTCATGAAACATATACTTATTTCCACACCACCTGTGAGGTAAATTATGCTGTGTTTTACTTTTTTTTGTCGTGGTATCCATGAAAGACATATTCCATATCATTTTATTTGTTACTTTTTTTCGACTTTTTCTTGCTGAAAATAAAATAAGCTGAATTCTTCCAAAATCCATTTCTTCTGCCATCTCGCACTCTGGTTCCGTTTATGCATTACTTTTTCAAATTATTTTCTATTTTTTCGTCTTCCTCTTCATCGAAATCTTACAGATCGTATTGTTGGTTGATACAAGAACAGAGACCAGAGGATTCGTTGTGTCCCTCCGCCTACGCCGTATCCGCTGAAAGCGGCTTCACGCCCGCCAGCACCCCCGGCAACATTGGACTCGCCGGCAACTTCTGATAGGCTAAGTCGCCGTCTGCTCGAACGCTCCTGCGCCGAGACGACGCCGTAGCGCCAAACCCGTGCGACGAATACCTGACTCACAAACCACTTCGCACTGGTCTTATGCACATCACCATCTCCATATCACGCTTATTTTTCCACTGTAATTTCATCTATTATTGTTTTGTTAAATATATTAATAAACATATTAATCCCATACGCTGAACATTTATTTCATCGACCCCTGGAGAACCTACAAGGAAATTTACTTTCAGGACGTCTGGCGACGCATAGCTCAACTCTACCGCAAAGCCAGCCGCGGCCGATTGAGTGCGGTACTCACTGAGCCCGACCCCTCAGCTGAGCCAACCCGCAACAATACTCGACTCACCAAATGACTTCTGCAACATTTCCACTACTTAATAGCACTTGGTTTCGTTTTTCAGACAAAATTTAATGCATATTCTTTAATCCCTCAGTGTGAAAAATAAAAATAAAAAAAATTAATAAAAAATCGCCGAATATAGAGAAACATAACTTTTTTAATTAGCTGTGAAATCTGAAATACGCTGCCAATTAAGACAGTCGTCAAAGACAGATTAACAAACATGACAAAAAAAAGTTTATCAGTCGACAAATGTAGCGCGGGAATATCAAAAATTACACAACCTTTTTGATCGCACCTCCTATATGTTAAAATGGAAGTGTTATAACATTCCATTCATAAACACAGATAGAAAGGGTTCTATAATTCAAGACGAATCCAGATTCGTGCCTTTAGGGGTTGATTAGGGCAAAATCCTGAATTATCTTTTTGTATATGAGTATTTATAACCGTTGTCAGCAAAACCAAGTCGACATCTCAACGGGCCTAACATATATTGACGAATCCGTGACAACACATTTTACCTTCTTATGGCGGTATTCTGAAGTTAGATGTTAAGTCGCACATCGACGGAATCTCCCGAAATGTTAGAAAAACGGTATTCTGAAATGTCGCTATGTTAACGTTTGTCGATGTGAATTAACATTTTAGTTGTTAGATTAACCGCTAGCAAATAGCTCGACAGAATTGAGATTAGAGTGGTGTTAAATTTTATTTTGAACTAATTTTCAACTAAAATCATTACAAATGAACCATGAAACTATTGCATTGTACGCATACTTGCTTGATGAAGAATATTATCGAAGAATATTACTACAGAATGGATTTTTTACCAAAATTACATTAAGTTTCTTTTAATATGTAAAATACTTACTGTTCGAACGATGCATTTTGAAGCGATTCACTCATTTTTTTAAATTCTGGAACTTTGCAATATACACTATTTTCAGGTAACTCAACGGTGTGACTGATCTATTTTTGCAAACTATCCTATTTATGTAGGAAATCTTTGGTAGGAATTACCGGGGTTGAACAACCCCTCAATCCCTGTGATTACATATGTTACAGATTAGAACATTTTTCTGAGAAAGTACTCTCATTAAAAAGGGTCGAAATTACCTGTGTTAAAATTACCTGAATTGTAAAAACCGATGTTGATTTACAATTCAAAACAAAAGAAACAAGTCTTGTAGTAATATGAATGACATCAAACACTGGAATTCCATTAATAATTATAACCCTAACCTAACCTAATCCTGCAGTAACATTTGGTTTAGCCTTCAAATTAGATTTTTCTGCCATAGTAGTTACATTTTGAATGTCTTCTGTTTTTATTTCTAATTTATAAATAATTATTTAACCGTTTTAAAAACGTTAACCCAACAAAACATAATTCTTACACGGCTGTCAAAACGAACGTGAAGTTAGCCCCAGTGTTAATTCTACACCAGAAACAAATTGTAACATTGGATTTTACATCGGGTTGTTCAGAATACTGATTTTTTCAGCGATGTTAAATCTGATTTAATAGAGCAGTGTTATTTTCATTGGTGTTAAGTTCACGGGTGTTACGATGGAAACTTCAGAATACCGCCATTAGAGGGTGCTTACGTCATGGAGGGAATGTACTCTCCGAACTCGTGACTAAACGCCATTTTTCGGAATCCCACAGAATACTAAAATTAATATGTAAAAATTAACTATCTTCTATCTTCTATATACAGACACCGGCAAATTTAAAGGAACAGACATAAAAATCTAATTATTTTTCCTGTAGTGTACATATTGTTGATAACTCTCAGGTAATCATCCAGTACGATGTTTTTTGGAATAATGTTCACGCTAGCCAACCCATTGTTGTTAAACTCACTTGATTTAAAATGTCTGTCCCACAGTGGGCGACGTGTGGGCGCGCATGATCCTACATTAGGGTAATATTTTCTCCGATATATGAGGCATAAGGTACAACATGGCCTTGAAGAATATCTCTGAGGTACCTATCTGCAGTTAACGCTCCGTCATCAATCACCACTAACTCTGTGCGAGCTCCCAAACATATTCCATCCCACACCATAATTGAACCTCCACCAAAAGATACAGTAGTAGCAAAATTAAATGGTTCATTTTGTTCTCCTTGGCGTCGATACAATCTTTCAAAGCGATCTTGATATAGGCTACAAAATAATAAAATTTGAAAAAAAAACAATTTTCAATCTGTTCTTCTAAATTTGTCGGTGTGTGTACATAAAACTGAAAATTTGTGTGTATGTCCGGAAATTCTAACCCACTTCCAGATATGGTACCGAGTTGAAATTTGTCATACAGGTAGAAAATGCCTTCAACGTAACTAAAAAAATCTCTCAAAAAAGTCCCATTAGAAACGAGAAATTAATAATTTTGTTTTTAATTATATTGGATCATTGGAATATCTATTAAACATGAAGTAAGGAGATAGGAATTTTCGTTCAATAGTTGATTGCATGACTTTAATAAGATAGTGGCTCTTCGGGCGGCTTCGTAAATGTTCGGAACAAATATTGTCATAGAGCTCTGTTGAGAATACATTGAGACATAGAGAACACCACTCACTGATGCTCTGTTATAACTGATAAGACTTCTTTATTCAGTTACGAAGCAAAACTATGCAGAACGAGACATAAATCGATAACTATTTTCTGTTTATTTAGTTTTGCGGGTTTTTATGAACATTATAATTTTTGTTTATTATTATTTTTTTTGCGAATATTGTTTCCAGTTATATTTTTGTTTAGTAAAACCGAGTTGAAAGTTAATATATAGATAGGAAATGTCGAACATTAGAAGCAAAAAATCACAACAAAAACAAGAAATAATGAATTTTGTTTTTAATTATATTGGTGTGCCTTTATACTTCTGAAACATCTAGAACACAAGAATTCTCTTCGAATAGTTATTTTGTCTGTATTAACAGCGTTCAGGTTTCAGGTAACAGCGTAACCGTTCGTGCAATTTTTGGGAAATTTCGCATGCTTTAGTTTTAAAATTTTTAGTTTATAATTTTTTTAGTTTTATCCATATTAATAAAATTGGACGCTATAACTGTTTTTTACATTTTTCAGCCTCATAATTGATTTCTGCACGTTTCAACTCAATATAGAACGCAAAAAAAACTATTTCTGTTTATCTGTCTGTCGGCGATTCACGTAAAAACGACTTGACATATTTTCAATAAAATTTGGTAGGATGGTAGAATAGAACCAGGATTCGAACAGGGGCTATATAGTGTTTCGGGGTTAAAACTGTTTACTTACACACCCTCAAGTTATATATTTTAATGGTCGAAGTATCCGTAACAAGGTTGGAGAATTAGAAATTATATTAAAAACAAAACCCGAAAATAACATTATATGTATTACAGAACACTGACTAATAGACGCAGAAATTCAATCTCTTGTGATCGAAAATTTCCGTCTAGCAAATTATTTTTGTAGAGACAACAAGAGTAGCGGTGTTGGTATGTGAGGAAATTTTTTCAAAATATTGCGAAAATTAAAACCCAGTGAGTTGAAGTCCACAACGAGTCAACATTCATAAAAATGCCAGATCTTAATTTAATTATTGGTACAGTTTACAGATCCCCTTCAGGAAATTAGTAGACGCCTCCTGGCGCCACTTAATACCATTTTTGGACAAAAATACTGACAATAATTTTAATATTATTATCGCTGGTGATTTAAATATTGATTTCATAACAATCAATCAAGACAGAATTTGTGTCTTCATAGACACAATTTCTGAGAATTTAATGTCTTCATATGGTTTGAGATTTTTTTGAGAATTTAATGTCTTCATATGGTTTGCATAGAAGTATTAATGAACCAACTAGAGTAACTAACACATCAGCTACATGTATAGATAATATTTTAACTAACATAGATATAAGTAGTTATACTGCACATGTCAAAGAATTTCATTTGTCTGACCACAGATCAACTATTTTCCGGCATGACTATCAATTAAATGCTAAAAAAGAAAAACCAATACTCGCGAGAAAATTAAACAATAAAACTATTAATGACTTTCTTTTAGATTTACAATTAATTAATTGGAAAATAATTGATCAATTAGTAGATCCAAATAAAATATCAAATTATATCCTAAATAATATTTTAAACTGTTTATACAATAACATACCAAAAAGCATTGTAAAAAATATAAAAATAATTGTAATAATGACAGATGGTTCAATCCCGCATTACAAAGCACGAGGCAAACAGGAGCTTTATTAAAGGAACTGTATAACACTCACAACAACGACAAAACTAAAAAACCTATTACAGTTATAGAAATAAATATAGGGCAGAAATTAGCAAAATGAAGTTTGCTCATTTCGACGCCCACGTACTCAGTTCGGATAATAAAGCAAAATCAATATGGCGACTTTGACAATCAATGACAAATCTAAAAATATAAACATTAATGAAAAAATACACTTGATGCAAGTGAACTTAATGCCTCATTTTCATGGTAGTGTCAAAGGCGTGACAGGGGTGAGAGGCGTGGTGTTATATTTACAAGTTCGAATTTCATGGTGGGGTTGGAGGCGTGATAAGAGCGCGTTTTCGGTTTTGACATTTGTATATAACCCAAATTTAACCTAAAAATTTATACAAGTGTTTGGAGTAAACGGTTATTCAATTTCATTAAATATGTCGTCAAATCGAAGAAGACGTCTAGCTCTTTTTTATGCATATTTAGACTTATTGCGATATGAAGAAAAGCGATGGTGGGTACGTCCCATATATACATAAAAACAGAAGGCAACAGGGAGATTATTTTAACTTGTTGCAAGAAATTAGACACAAAGTGCACAGACAGTTACTTCAATTACAAGAAAAGAATTTAATACAATCTTTTTTACGAAAATGAGGCATAAAAAATTTTATGAAAATGAGGCATTATGCCTCATGCCTCATTTTCATGGTAGTGTCAAAGGCGTGACAGGGGTGAGAGGCGTGGTGTTATATTTACAAGATCAAATTTCATGGTGGGGTTGGAGGCGTGATAAGGGCGCGTTTTCGGTTTTGACATTTGTATATAACCCAAATATAACCTAAAAGTTTATACAAGTGTTTGGAGTAAACGGTTATTCAATTTCATTAAATATGTCGTCAAATCGAAGGAGACGTCTAGCTCTTTTTTATGCATATTTAGACTTAATGCGATATGAAGAAAAGCAATGGTGGCTACGCCCCATATATAAAAATAGACGGCAACAGGGTGATTATTTTAATTTTTTGCAAGAAATGAGACACAAAGTACACAGACAGTTACTTCAATTACAAGAAAAGAATTTAATACACAATCTTTTTTACTGAAATAAATTTGACATCACAGTTCAGAATGAAGATTCTGTTGGCCCCTACTTGGGGGTCTATTATTAGTATACCCACTGCATGACATATTTGCAGACCAGATATTTGAAACTGAATCCATAATAATAAACTTTATGACTGCCGACAACATTGTAAAAGTCGCTATTTCGCTACATCAATTTACGTTTTTTTAATTTTTTTTTTTTAGGAAATTAATATAAGTTTCTCGCTAAAGATCTCACCATTCCGAAAAAATATATCTGTTTCTATGGTTTCGACGGTGCGGCCGGCGCTAGAGTTGAAATTTCTGAACTTGCGACACCGCGCTTGTAACACCGCGCCTACGATACCATGGTACGGGTTTTTTCAAAATAAAGCGATCCTATTGGTTGAATTTTTTGTTCCACACTTCCAACACCCGCATGAAAATGATGCCTAATTCTTACTTTACCAACATCGCAGGCAACCTGGACACCCAAATTCCATATGGAGATATCAAACCGATTGATATTCTAAACGTAAATCTTAAGTAAAAAAATAACAAAAGTTTTTATTTACACCCGGTCACACACCACGACATAGCACAAGTCATAAAGTCACTAAGCAATAGTAGTAGCACAGATATATATGACATTAGTACACGCTTGGTCAAAGCCAGTGCTGCTTATATAGTAGAATCTCTGGCCAGGCTAGCTAACGCTTGTTTTGAGTCCGGTACATTTCCTCATAATTTAAAAATAGTAAAAGTTATCCCAATTTTTAAGAAAGGCGATAACACGAAGACAGAGAATTATCGTCCAATATCCTTAGTTCCTTTTCTTTCCAAAAAAATCGAATTTATAATAAAAGGTAAATTACAGTCTTACCTAGAAACAAATAATTGCCTTACTGAATAACAATTTGGATCAGGAAAAAACGCAGCACATACAAATATTTAAAAACTAAATTCAGGATTTTGCCCTAATCAACCCTTACAGTGCTGAATCTACATTTGGGGTGAATTAAAGAACCCTTCCTATGTTCTTATGTTCTTTCATATTTTCTTAACGGAATGAATAACATTCGGTTTTGGCAGTTGTCTTTTTAAATGTGATATAACCGTTTTTTGAAATTTCACCCTTAAAGGGGAAAACTGGTACTTTTTATGCAATAAAAAGTCCCCTAAACTAGAAACATTAAATTCGGGAAGTATATTGTTTCCATGACGTAATCGCCTACTAAGAATGGATGTTTCGAAATTCGTTCCCTAACAAGATGAAAAGGGGTGAAATGTTTTTTCACTGATTGCTCTATATCTTAGGCTCTTAAAAAGTGTCTGAAACCTCCTAAGGGGTAAAATAAGGGATAAAAACTGGCACGTTTAAATACCTACGCTGGCTAAATCGTAAGAGATATGTTGATATTATGTTAATATAAAATGCAGATTTAACTAGATCTACAAAAAGTTTACGACACCATATATCTACGATGCACAGTTCAAGCCCAAATAATATTTTTATGGTTTTGAAAATAATTTTTTTTTTTTATTATTACTAAATTTGTCAGTGAATAACATTCGCATTAATGAACATGTATCAACTATTTTAGAACAGTCATCTAAAACATTTCTGAATAACATAAAAGTATTGAAACTATATTATGCGGAAAATTCTATTACAAATCTCAACAATAATTGTTAAAAGTTTACTTGGTCCGACACTGGTTAAGTATGATTCTTCCACGACAGTCTATTTCAAATAAAAATGCAGCAGGTGGCACTTCGAACCGAGAATAATTTAGGTACTGCAAATAAGGTGTTGTGGGAAATTTGAATTAAAAATATAGTCACTATTAAATTAACATGTTTTCCTTGAGTATACTTAATAACACCAGGAAAACCTACTCCAAATTCTCTTTCAGCCATATTATATTATTTTACCGACAAAAAAAGCACTTAATATAATATTTAAATGAGGTCCTTAAAAATACGCAACAGCATGTAAACTTGGCTGTGCGCTGAACCAATAAGAAGCAAGGTCAAACAGACCTTTTTTACATATTGCATTCTTAACTGAAAAGCAAGCTAATTGAAGTTGTTATATGATCTCTAAATATATAAAAATGTATGTCTGTCTGCCTGTGTGTTTGTGTGTATGAATGTTATTTTAAAACTAAAAAAATTGATTTGAAGTGTGAATTTTCACACATTTCAGGGTTTCGCAGGTATTTAGTAAGTGAATGATGATTATTTGGGATGTCAAAACAAATTTTATGTTAAAATATTTTTTTGTTAATTTTAATTCGAATGCCTAATACAATTATTTAGGTTTCTAAATATGTGCAGTATTTTTTTTATAAAGCAAGGTTCATTAAGATTTTGAAAATTGCGCCTATGGCTTCCATTGGTTGTGTAAGTCATAAGCTCCGCCCTTCTGATTTCGTGTATTTATAAGAATATAAATTATTGTTATGTTATCCGGATATCCGGGTATTCATTAATGTCGGATAATTGGAAACCCTAGTTACAATATATAAATTGTTTAAAGTCAGTCGTAATTACATATAATATACACAAAATAATAATTTAAAATAGATGTAAAAATAAATATAGCACTAAATATTAAAACAAGAGTTCCGAGAGACTAGCTAGCAAACGCGTTAAAATTTATAAGGCAAGAATTCATTGACAGAATAAAATGGATTGTCTGTTAAACATTTTTTTATTTTATTTTTAAAAGTATTAATACAGTCAGATTTTAAATTATCAGGCAGTAAATTCATAAACTTTACTGAATAATAGCTAGTATTATTTCTTGATTTTTGGAGTCTTATATAGGTTGGATAGATTTTGCTTTTATTTCGAGTGTTGAAGTTATGTACCTGCTCATGTGTTACAAGTTCATTGTAGTTTTTGTATGCATACAATAGGGAATTGTAAATAAATAGGGAAGGCAGTGTCATATCTTCCAGTTCAGGGAAACAAACTACAGCCTGTTTGGTAAGAGACTTCGGCCAGAATTCTTACAGCTCGTCGTTGTAAGGAAAAGATTCTTTCTGCCGCAGGAGAATGTCCCCAGGCTCAAATGGCATAGGATATTTGCGACTGGAACAATGCAAAATAAGTAATGCGAACAATTTCTCTGGAAACTGAGGCCATAAGATTTCTTAATAGATATACGGTGCTACATAATTTATTGGATAGGGAGCTAACGTGATGATGCCACTTGAGGGTGGGGTCGAGATGAACTCCCAAGAAATTTACGAAATCTACGTTGTCAAAATTATGGTTTCTTAATGAAAATAGGAGGTGTTGAGTTTTGCTATCATTTAATATGAGGCCGTTTGATGTAAACCACAGTTTGGCTTTGTTAACAACTGCGTTATTTTAGCTAATCGTACTTTCTAAGGAATTAGATGTCACTATTATGTTAGTGTCATCAGCATATAATACACATTTATTATTTACAGCTGATGGAAAGTCGTTCACGTATATAATAAATAGTTATGCTGCAAGAATAGATCCTTGTGGAACATTGATATCGAGTGGGAGATGAGTCTACTTGGAATTGTTTACAGAGACGAATTGGATTCTGTTGCTAAGGAAGGATTCTATCAAAGAAGAGCTAACTTCGTCAAGCCCGTATTTTTTAAATTTGTCAATGAGAATTTTGGGCGAAACACAATCAAACGCCTTAGATAGATCGAAAAAGGTTGAAAGGCAGAAATTTCCTTTTTCCGTGCTATCTATAGCTTCGGATATGAGATGTAATATAGCGTCGCATGTAGATCTCTTCGTACGGTAGTCGAACTGCGAATCATTAAACAGACTATGTACTTCAAAATGTGAAATTATTTGAATGTATATAATTTTTTCCAGAACTTAAGAAAAGACGGGTAGAAGAGATATTGGTCGATAATTATTAGATTTGTGCTTATCGCCTTTCTTGTGCAGTGGAATCACTTTTGCAATTTTTAATGCATCGGCAAATGAATTGCTTATAATACAGCAGTTCATTACTTTAGTGAGCGGAAGGATAACGGTGTCCTTGATTGTTTTTAGGAGCTCGACAGTAATACTGTAGGTGTTTTTAGCTTTATTCGTTGCCTATAGAATAATTCGTTGCATAAAGATTTTTAGTGCTTACAAATTTTTTAAATCTAGCAAAATATTCAGTCAAATGTGCTATTCAATAAAGTTGAATGTAATTTTAATTATATTATATCTTTGAATCTAGAGTTTTAGAGGTTAGAATACGTTAACGCTAATAGAAGTATCTCTCAACGATGCAATTCAACTCGCGTTAAGTCTCTCCAACTTTCAGCGTTAACATGAACGTTACTTTCGTTCAGAACCGCAGTTCAACCAAAAACGGCGCGACTTGACGTTAAACCTTATCCTGGTTTGAACCTTAAACCTTAATTTTAATTCGAATGCCTAATACCATTATGTAGGTTTCTAAATATGAGCAGTTTTTTTTTAATATAGCACGGTTCCATAAGATTTTGAAAATTGCGCTTATGGCTTCCATTGGTTGTTTAAGTCATAAGCTCCGCCTTTCTGATTTCGTGTATTCAATTTCACCAATATCCACTGGTTATTAAATTTACTTTTTTAAAAATTAAATGCAATATTTGCTCGAATATAACTAGAATTTTGAAAAATTAATTTAAACAAAATAAAAACCGAAAAAATGAAATTGCCTCGAGGCCGGATCAAACACGAGTTTGCAAGTTAGGACGCGAGTACGCTAAGCATTACACCATCAGAGCGCTCTGTTTACTGTACTACATAATATCATTAAATATTTTACATGGTCAAGCAAAAAACACCAAAAATGCGTTTTTTTCCGAAAACATAATCTGATCAAAAATTCCTGTCGTACTATTCCGTTTCACACAAATGTACATTACTTAGAATTTTTTCAGATTTTTAGTTTAAACCATCTGGGCTACAGGTGTGGGACAATTTTTTTTTTGCACAATTTTGGCAAAGATCGCCTCAAAATAATTTATTTTGCAAAAATAAAATTTTGTTTGTTAATCCACGTACTAAGGGCTTTCATTTAACACCCTACACAGAATTTAAAAAAAAAAAATTTTTTTTTCGATGAGCACATATTTGTTTATATTTTTAGGGGCATATGTTTTTTAGATGTTTTGGTATTTTTCAAATGTGCGGGTCAACGAGTTGTATAGGCATGCCAAATTTCAACTCTCTAGGTTTAGCTGTTTGGCTACAAGTTTTACCGAACCTACAGACAGGCAGACGACAAAATAACGGTATAAGGGTTTTTTGGTCATACCTACAAAATCCTGAAAATGCATACAGCAAAAATGATTTGTTTTCTTATTATTTATTTATTTCTCTGTACGTTTTTGCTGTCAAGTCAATTACCCCCCCCCCTCCCCCCGGTAACTCTCCAAATATTAACCTAAATGAAAAAATGCATTGAACAAAAAATATTTGTTTTCTTATTATTAAACGGATTTAACACCGAAACACCCCCTAAAAATAAAACTTTTGAGATGCCTTATGCCTTATAGATTTGAGGCTGAGTCGGCCCCTAAGCTGACTGCAAATTGTTTCAGGACAATTATTCCGAAATGGTGTCCAGGATATAAACCCGCGTCACCGTGTTAAGTAACTATCGGACTTACCTCGGAGCCACGGCAACTGTTAAATAAATAAATATCTATATTAATAAAATTGGAGGCTAATCCTTATTTTTTATTTTTTTGTTTACCTAATATATCCTAATATATTTTTACCTAATATTTCATTTCTAGACGTTTTAAATGATTATACGGAAATAAACAAAAAAAAAAAAAAAATGTCTGTTCGTTCGAGATTCGATCAAAAACGGCTAGACATATTTTTACGAAATTTGGTATGATGATAGAGTTAAGTCAGGATTAAAGTTAAGTCAACATAACCTATAAAGCATTCTAGGGGGTGTTTTCGGGGCTTTACAAGAGTACAGCTTAAGACTAAAATCTTGAAATATCTCACTTATTATTTGCTTTACGTCAAAAATGTATATGGGGAACTTTTTTATTTCTCTTCAACGGAGTTTTTAATAAGAAGATTATTTAAACAGCAAAGGGAGTGTTACTTATTAGGTTGAAATATCTCATTTATCATTTACTTAACAGCAAAAATTAATATGAGAAAAGAAACTATTCCTCTTGGTTTAAAGCAGCTTGTAATGAGATATATATTGGGGAACTATGGGGAGAGCTACCTATAAACGAATTATCTCATTATTTACTTAACATCAAAAATATATACAAAACTGTGGATTATAATAAAGAAACGATTATTTTATGTTTTATTAGAAATTGAAATGTCTCACTTATCATTTACGTTACAGCAGAAATATACATTATAATAAAGTACGGATACGCCAGCTAGTAAGATATATATTTGGGGAGCTATGGGGAGAGCTACTTACAAACGATATTTCTCACTTGTTATTAACCTAACATAAAAAATATATGCAAATCATTTACGTTACAGCGAATTATACTTTACAAACACCGTATACTCCAGCTATATACAACGTAGTCAGTAAAATTAATCTTGGCTGGACAAACAGGAATAAAAATCTGCTCGGAAAATTGAACAAACACAGGACGACGGTAATAGTCAGTGACCAGTGGTACTGGTTAAACAGTAGTTAATTTTTCAATTACTTCATTGTAAACAATATTGGTATTTTCTTTTTTTTTTCGTATAAATAAAAATATTTTTAAGATTGCCTATTCTTGATAAAGTGACATAATTATTGTTCAAGTGAAAATACATCACTTTCCAAATATGCTCCAACGAATTATATGAAGGGGAGCGTTGATCCTTTTTCCCCCTGACACATCGACTAAAATATTCGCCCAGTCAAATGATAAAATTGTTTTAAACAACTAATTACTCGATTCAGATAAGATAAAGTGGAAATCTGACTTCGGTATAACCTTCAGAATGTAATTTTAAAATGACACCTCAAACGTGAAATAGACTAAAAATTGTAGAAATATAATAAAGAAAATAGTTTTGAAGACAATCGCGCTCTTAAAATCGGTATTTGGTTTTATTTTGTAGATAAATGTGAATATCAATATTTTCTTAGGTATTTTTGAAATTATAATGTTTTACACACAAAAAGGACTGATATAAGTTGTACTGAACAACAGTGGCGTATTCAGATAGAGGGGGGGGGGGGAGACAAGCCCCCTCTGAAGGTCCAATGAAATGAAAATTTAACAATTTTATCATAATCGTACAGCAAAATAACTAATGTATTTTACAATAATAATAAGCTATATTTTATTATGATATAATCAAGAAATCCCTATTCCGTCACATGAGTCTGTTCGTTCTGTACAAATTGTGGCCAAGCGGCTGATTTAGAGAACTGAACATAAGTAAGAGAAATATTGAGACTTCAAAAATATATCCCGCGAAAAATATAAATAAATATGTATTTATCGAAGAAAAAATCAAGTGAAAGTTTTAACAATAACATTTTTTTTATCAACAAATAATGTAATTATTATTGATATAAACATCAATATCCAACAGCAGGGGTGTCGAACTGATTTGGGTCGCAGTCTATTTTACATACAAAATGATAAGCAGTGACGGAACTTTAAATATCCCGAACTTTAAATATTCAGGGCCGTATGCGGCCCTCGTGCCCTCGAAATTTGATTCGGCCCTCCCCAAGACAAAATCCTGGCTGCGTCACTGTCAGTGACCAACTACAATCTGAAAGGATTGGAAAGCCTTAATAGCTCGAGATGTCAACCAGACTGTCAGTAGCGTAATTGAGACAAGTAGATCATAACTGCGTGTACTAATACAAGATTATATGCCCTTTATAAAGTAACAACAATACATACCCAACATCCTGACAGCACTTACACAAATTCTTACAATTAATTTAAAGGCAAACAACTGAATGAGGAGCAGATATTTTAAACTCATATTACATATATTCACCTTACATCCGATGGCGTCATTAAATGTTGAACCATAGCTGTGGTTCACCTCGATATCCTCTGCAACAGGAACTAGATAATAATGCAGGCCTACGTTCAATATGACATTGCTTACAAGAATCATTTTGATAAAATAAGATTATGAGTGCAGACACCTTTATTTTGGACGTTTGCCATTGCTGATAGTACTAGGCTAGAATAGTACAATATAATGAGTATTAGTATCAAAAAGATATAATACTTCAAGAGTAATAATAAAATTCGGACGTTTCGGAAACTGCTCAACAATCTGTTTCCGTCTTCAGCGATCACGAGAAGAAGTGAGAAATATTGAGACGAGAAGCTTCTTCTCGTGATCGCTGAAGACGGAAACAGATTGTTGAGCAGTTTCCGAAACGTCCGAATTTTATTATTACTCTTGAAGTATTATATCTTTTTGATACTAATACTCATTATATTGTACTATTCTAGCCTAGTACTATCAGCAATGGCAAACGTCCAAAATAAAGGTGTCTGCATTAATATTGGACCATTGCAAAATAATTTCAAAGATATTAAGATTATGAGTATATGCGTATTATAATTATAAACGTATATGTCACGGAAATTTAGAAAAAAACTACTTTTTTACTGCGGGCACTCAGGCTTCTAGTAAAAGAGAGGGGGGCGCCAAAGAGGAAATTTGAAAAAAAAAACTTTTTAGGGTTTTGTAGGTATGACCAAAAAACCCTTATACCGTCATTTTGTCGTCTGTCTGTCTGTCTGTCTGTCTGTCTGTCTGTCTGTCTGTTCGGTAAAAATTGTAGCCAGACGGCTAAACCTAGAGAGTTGAAATTTGGCATGCTTATACAACTCTTTGACCCGCACATAGGAAAAATACTAAAACATCTAAAAAACATATCCCCCTAAAAATATAAACAAATATGTGCTCATCGAAAAAAAAAATATTTTTTTTTATTTCTGAGTAGGGTATCAAATGAAAGCCCTTGGTACGTGGATTAACGAACAAATTTTTATTTTTCCAAAATAAATTATTTTGAAGCGATTTTTGCCAATATTGTGCAAAAAAAATTTTGTCCCACACCCTGTAGCCCAGATGGTTTAAACTAAAAATCTGAAAAAATTCTAAGTATTGTACATTGGTGTGAACCGAAATAGTTCAACAGGAATTTTTGATCAGATTATGTTTTTGGAAAAAAAAGCATTTTTTGTGTTTTTTTGCTAATAATGTTGACAACTTATAGTTATATAATACGCTGAACAGTAATGTGTTTCTTGGTGCAGTGGCTAAGATACTTGCGTTCTGTCCAAGAATTCGTAATCGGACTCATGTTCGAGTCCTACGTGAGGAGACAATATTATTTTTTATTTATTTTTTGCATTTTTATATTGTTTAAATTATTTTTTCAAAATTTTAATTATATTTTGGCAATTGTTGCATTTAATTTTTAATAGCGTAAATTTAATAACCAGTGGAAATTGTTGAAAATATAATTTAATTATATAGTTGAATGTACACGAAATCAAAGGGGAGGAGCTATGACTAAAAACAACCAATGGAAGCCATAGGCGCAATTTTCAAAATCTTAATGAACCTTGATATATAAAAAAAAAATACTGCACATCATTAAAAACTTAAATAATGGTAATAGGCATTCGAATTAAAATTCATAAAAAAATATTTTGTCAAAATTTGTTTTGGCACCCCAAATAATCATCATTCACTTACTAAATACCTGCAAAACCCTGAAATGTGTGAAAATTCACACTTCACATCAATTTTTTTTTACTAGGCGGCACTTCAGGCTTCTAGTAAACGTGGCCCCTTTTTTATGCAAGGAAATATAGCGAAAAAAATAATAATAGTAATAATAATAATTTATTTTCGTGTTTACAACTAATTACAAGCTATACGCTACGTCACAACATATCTATATATATAAAATCGTAACTTAGCTACCAACTCTTAATCAACGCCCAGCCCAAACCACTGGACTTACAATCATGAAAATCGGCAAGTATATTCCCTCCACGACGTAAGCACTCACTAAGAACGGATTTTTCGAAACTCATCCTCTAAATTGGTGAAAAGGGGGTTAAAAGGGGTAAAATGTGTTTTCACGGAATCTTCATATCTCTTAGGTCCAATAATATATTGCCTTGGATTTTACTTATAAAGGTTATCAATATAAAAGATGAAAAACTTTTTTCAGGATTTTGTCCTAATCATCCCCTAAAAGGGTGAATCTACAATCAGGGTGAATTATAGAACCATTCGCATCTTCTGTGTTTATTGTGTTATAACATTCCTTTGTGGCATTTAGGTGCCTTTTTAAAGTATTTAGAAAGTGTTTTGATCGTTTTTTTAAATTTCACCCCTAAAGGGGTAAATTGGTATTTTTTTATTTGATAGAATGTCGTCTAGACAAAGAAACATCAAAATTCGGAGAGTATATCTCTTTTATGACTTAAGAACCCGCTTCGAAATGATTTTTCGAAATTCGACCTCTCAGGGGTGAAAAGGGTTGAAATGTGTTTACACGGTTTCCTCAATATCTTTTAGGTCAATAATATATTGCCTTGCTTTTGCTTACAAAGACTACCCATATAAATGTTGAAAAACTTATTTTTCAGGATTTTGTACTAATCAACCCCTAATAGAGTGAATCTACAAACGGGGAGAATTATAGAACCCGTCCCATTTCCTGTGTGTGTTGTGTTATACATTTTTTTTTTGGCATATAGGTGTCTTTTTAAATTAATTAGAAAGTGTTTTGACCGTTTTTTTAAATGTCACCCCTAAAGGGGTAAATTGGTATATTTTATTCGATAGAATGTCGTCTAGACAGAGAAACATAAAATTCGGGGAGTATATACCTTTTATGACTTAACAACCCCCTAAGAAATTATTTTTGGAAATTCAACCCCTAAGGGGTTAAAAGGGGTAAAATGTGTTTTCAAGGATTCCTCAATATCTCTTAGGTCCAATAATATATCGCCTTGGTTTTTGCTTATAAAGGTTATCCATATAAAGGGTGAAGTACTTATTTTAGGATTTTGTGCTAACCATTCCCTTAAAGGGTGAATCTATAATCAGGGAGAATTATAGAACTCGTCATATTTCCTGTGTTTGTTGAGTAATAAAATTCCTGTTTGGCATATTGATGTCTTTTTAAAATATCTCGAAATGGTTTTGACAGTTTTTCAAAATTTCACCCCTAAAAAGGTATATGGGTATTTTCTATTTGATAGAACGTCCTCTGATAATATACATGAAATTCGTAAAGTATATTCCCTCTATGACGTAAGCACCCACTTAGACGGGATTTTTCGAAATTCAACCCCTAAGGGGTGAAATGTGATATCAAGGATTCCTTAATATCTCTTAGGACCAATAAGATATCGACTTGGCTTTTGCTTATAAAGATTACACATACAAATGCCGAAAAAATGATTTCAGGATTCTTTCCTAATCAACCCCTAAAGGGGTAAATCTATAATCGGGGTGAATTATACAACCATTGGTTTTGATTACAAAGGTTACCCATACAAATTTTTGATACAGTAATTCAGGATTTTGCCCTAATCAACACCTAAAGCGGTGAATCTACATTTGGGGTGAATTATAGAAACCATTTTATTTCCTGAGTTATAACATTCCATTTTGCTAAATAATTTTCTATTTAAAATATTTAAAAAGCGTTTAAAAAAAAATGTTTTTCCTCGGATTCTTCTTTATCTCTTAGGTCCAATGATATATTGATTTGATATTTGCTAACAGTGTTCTAATCATCAACCTAAAGGGGTGATTGTAGATACGGGGTGAATTATAGAACCCTTTGTATATTCCGTCTTTGTTGTACAATAACTATGTTGTACTTTTTCGCATTTAGGCGTCTTTTTAATATCATTAGTTTCAAGATCATTTCATTTTAACCGTTCTTTTATATTTCACCCCTAAATTGCTATTCTTACATAACCCTACATTAAATTGGTACATTGGTACTTTTTAGTAGACAATTGAAATTCGGGAACTATATTTCTTCTATGACGTAGGCAACCACTAAGAAGAGATTTCTCGACATTCGACTCCTAGGGGCTGAAAACAGATTTTTCAATATCTTGATGAAATAACGACTTGTTTTTTACTAACTATGGTTACCCGTACGCATGTATAAAAATGTAATTTAGGATTTTGCTGCAAGCAACACTTAACGGGGCGAATCTACATTAAATCAGGGCGAGTTATATAATCTTTCGTAACTTCTTGGTTTGTTGAGGTATAAAATTTATTTTTGACATATCATTTTTTTTTTTTTTCTAAAGTCTTTTAAACGTTTTTTTTACCTATAGAGGGGTAAATTGATATATTTTTGATTAGATACATGGAATTCCGGAAACCATTTATATATCCTGTGCTTCTTGAGTTATAACATTCCTTTCTGGTATATAGGTGACTTTTTAAAAAATTTCGATAGTATTCTGACAATTTTTTAAATTTCATTCCTAAAGGGTAAATTAGTATTTTTTATAGAAATAAGATTTAATTTTTTAGAAATAAGAAATTCCAAGAGTACCTTTCTCGATATGACGTAAGAACTCACTAAGAAAGGATTTTTCGACCCCTATGGGGTGAAAAGGAGTAAAATGGTTTTTCACGGATTCCTATATATTCTCTTAGGACAGTTGAGATATCGACTAGGTTTTTGCTTATAAAAGTTAACCGTGCACATGTTTAGAAACAAACTGAAAAGTTTACACTAATGAGCCTCCAACGGGGTGAATCTACACTTGAAGAGAGAGTAAGCAATGTGATCTATAGAGAACCATGACTTAAAATAATTGCACGTTGATGGCAAACCGTCAATATACCGTAGCGAAGTACGGATACACAGCTAGTACTAATATTTACTGAGTAATGTAAAAAACAGAATTTAAAAAACTAATAGAAGAATTAATAGAGAAAATTAAATTTTTGTAAATATGCGTGATATTCAAAATAAAATATGGTGGTAATTTTTAAACTAAAATCATTTAATGTAATGAAATTGGCATGATTGTTAAGGTAAACATTTTTTTAAATTTGATTTCGATGATGTTTGTAAGTTTCTCATATAAGATATATATGACCAAAATTATTGTCTAAAAGACTTAAGGTCGATGAATTATATTTAAAGATCAACACATAAAAATGGCATTTATTTCAAAATGTGATTTAACGGCTTAAAAGGTTGTGACCATCTTTAAATTCTCCTCTTTTAACCCAGCAACGTGCATACGGGCAAACTCGAAATATTACGGGCATATCTCATAGCGTTACGAAAACCGAATGAAACTATTTTTACTATATTTTTGTAGCTTAAACAAAGAGGCATTATCGACTTTATTTTGATTTCTAATATCGTAGTAAGTTTAATTTTCCATTTGTTTTAGAAGCATTTCAGATTTTTATTTTGTCGCTAAATTTCCTTGCATTGGCCTTCCTTTTACTAGAAGCCTGAAGTGCCGACCAGTATAAAAAGTAGTTGTTTTATTCTAAATTTCCTTTTTGGCGCTCCGCCCCTTATTACTAGAAGCCTGAAGTGCCGCTCAGTAAAAAAAGTATTTTTATTCTAAATTTCCTTTTTGGCGCCCCAATTTTACTAGAAGCCTGAAGTGCCGCTCAGTAAAAAAAAAAAAAAGTATTTTTATTCTAAATTTCCTTTTTGGCGCCCCAATTTTACTAGAAGCCTGAAGTGCCGCTCAGTAAAAAAAGTAGTTTTTTTTTATTTTAAATTTCCCCCGCAGGGGAAGTTCATAATGGCCATAACACCTGGCCATTTGTCGAGCTTTCGGGCCTGATGATCCCGCGTACCCTCAATCACGCAAGGGAAGTTCATAATGGTCGCATCACCTGACCATAAAGAGCTTTTGGGCCTGATGATCCCACGTACCCTGAATCACATATCATTTGGGAGGAGACAGTTCAGAGAAGCCGATTGTGGGAATAGGCTTATCTGTTGTCTCTTTGATCTCCCACTTAAATTCCTACCCACGTGTTTGCCGTGCGTGGAGACCCGTAACGCCGGAGAAGAGGGTCCTGGTCGGTTGAGGGAGACTGCTGCCCGCGGACAGTACGATCCCAACACGCCTTCTTTGGCCTCGGATTCGGTAAAACGGGAGGCTGAGTCTGGTCAGCTCAGTCAATCGGCTGGTGTCACGGTTCATGAATAGAGTGGCTCCACTACTGGATCGTGGATGCCGGGGTAATGCCGTGCCACTAGACAAGTATTCGGGGGTCTGTGGGAGCGGATGCAGCTCGCCCGGTTCCAGAGTTGGCTACTACTGGTTCTCGAGCGGGTCGAGCAGCCCGTGACTACTTCCCCCGATGCTATATCATCCTGACATGCCTGGCGCAATGAGCCGGTTTGCGGCCAACGTCCCCTGTGTGGGGCTCCCTGGTGGGTGGGCATGGCAGGGTGATGAAACTTAGTATACGGGTATGGCGACTACCCGGAGGGATCAATTTTCTTTAAATTCCGCCAAGGTTGAGAGTAAACTCCGTAAAAAATCAAACAAGAGACCTCGTCGTGATGCTCAGTCATCCGATGAGGGATGTGTAAGGCCTTCTCCCAAGAAGCTAGACAGCAGATCAGTTGAGTTTTGTGCGCCAGTGCCTCGTTTTCTTGTCGTGAAGGTGCAAGAAGAGGGTAAATCTTTTAAAGAGATGTCCCCCTTCTTTGTTGCCCGAACGCTGGGAAAAACGTGTCCAACTGGTATCAGGTCGGTAAGAAAACTGTCGGATGGCACATTATTGATTGAAGCAGAAACTGAGGCATCCTCAACGCTTCAGAAATGCGAAGGATTTGGCGAGTATCGTATCTCGGTACAGCCACATAAGGCACTGAATACTTCTCGAGGCGTCGTTACAGACCGTGACCTTGCGTATGTTACGGAGGAAGAGTTTGTGCAGGAAATGGCATCGCAAGGTGTCATTGAATGTAGGAAACTCAACCCCCGAAACGGTAAGCCTTCTATATCTATGGTGGTATCTTTTGCTGGTACTAGGTGTCCAGCATCGGTTAAGGTGGGGTACAACGTTTGTAACGTTCGCCCCTACTATCCCAACCCGATGCGATGCTACAAGTGCCAGCGTTATGGTCACACCTCTAGTCGTTGTGGCAAACAGTCCATCTGTGCCAACTGCGGGCAGGATCAACATGAAGTTGAAAACTGTCCAAACGCGGCACACTGCGTGAACTGTAAAGGTGCGCATGCATCGACTTCACGCCACTGCCCAACGTACTTAGAAGAGAAGGCTATTCAGGTCATCAAGACGAAAGATAAAATACCGTATTTCGACGCCAAGAAGAAGTATAAAGAGACTGCGCCGGTCACTTTTGCGAAATCCTTCGCACAAGTAGCTGCAAAGAAGACAGCCAGTGTTCAGACTCAGACGGAGTCAGTGCTTCGTCCGACAGTAAAAACGTCAGTGACAGCTGCGTCACAAAAGTCCGACACGGAAAAGGTGGCGGAATCGGTCCAAGAGACCAGTGTTCAGACCCCACAACCAGGGGGATCGGGTCTGAATAAATCCCCCTCCCATATAGGAGAACGCACTCAACCTCAGTTCTCCCCACCACCTAAGGAGAAGACCCCACAGTCTTCTCCAAAAACGAGAAGCGACCAGAGAATGGTCGCTTCTACAAAGCCTTCATCAGTCGCTCCTGAAAAGGAGACTGATAAGGGACCCGTTGGTTCTCACTGGATACCAGTGAGAACAAAACAATCAAAAAAGGAGTCCAGTGTGTCCACCAAGGCACCTGGACAAACAAGTGAAACCGTGGCCGAGAAAATGGCTGTTGACCCGCAACCTAAGGGTAAACCAAAGATCATTAGGTTGCGGGGTAACTCCCCTAAACAAAAATGACTGGTCCACTAATCCAGTGGAACTGTAACGGTGTATATCAGCGCTACGAAGAACTGCGACTGTTACTCTCCAATTTAGCGCCTTCGTGTGTTTGTCTGCAGGAAACAAATTTCACAGAAACCGACACATTCTCTCCTCGAGGATACTCCGTGTTTCGCACGGATTTCCTTACGGGGGCAAGAGCATGTGACGGCGTGGCAATTCTCGTTAGAGACACATTGTACCACGATCCTGTAGACATTGACACTGAGTTGCAGGTCGTAGCAGTTCGTGTTGCACTTCCCCTCCAGGTGACGATTTGTTCTATCTACCTTCCCCCTGGTGTTCGAACTGACATCCGAGATGTCGTGAACATCATCGATCAACTCCCACCACCTTTCATACTACTAGGCGATTTTAACGCCTACAATGTATGTTGGGGATCGGTGCGGAACGATCGACGGGGACGTCACCTGGAGACTATGTTGAACGATTTGAGTTTGAGCTTTTTGAACGACGGCAGACCCACGCACTTCTGTGCAGCAACGGGTACATTCAGTGCCATAGATCTTAGCGTCGTTTCAGGAGCCATCGCTCCGTTGTTCAAATGGGACGTGCATCACGACCTGTGCGGTAGTGATCACTTTCCAATCTTCTTAAGGCCTCTGTTCAATACTGTTACCGAATCCCGCTGGCCACAGTGGGTTCTTCGGAAAGCAGATTGGACCAAGTTCGCAGAATCATTCTCTCACGAGGATATTCCGAACTTGAGCGTAGACGAAGAGGTGAATCATTTCACGGATTCCATCACGAGCGCGGCTGAAAGCAGCATACCGCTGTCATCCACTCAGCCCCGTCGAGTTCCCGTTCCCTGGTGGAACGAGGAATGCGACTTGGCGCTACGTGAAAGGAGACACCTCTTCAATACATTCCGTCGTTGTCCAACAGAGACAAACATGATAGCCTTCCAACGAGCGAAAGCTCGTGCTAAGAGGATTGTGAAAGAAAGCAAGCGCGAATCATGGCGCAAATACGTATGCACCGTTACAGTTGCCACTCCAGTGGCCAAAGTTTGGGAGAAGGTCCGGAAAATATCCGGTCTAAATACAGCTACAGCCATTGCTGGTCTATCGGTAAATGGTAACGTAGTTACCTCAGCGGTCGAAATTGCTAGCACTTTGGCATCTAATTTTGCGTTCAATTCTAGCTCTGAACATTATTCACCCGAGTTTCTAACTCGTAAAGCAGGCCTCGAATCTATACCTCTAAATTTCTTTTCTAGGAATGACGAGGTATACAACCTGCTTTTCTCTCGTGAAGAGCTAGATAGCGCGATGTCAAAGTGTAAGGATAGCTCTCCTGGTCCAGATGCGATACATTATCGTATGATCCGAAATCTTCCGGAACCATCTAAGTCTAGGCTTTTGAATGTCTATAACAGGATATGGACTGAGGGCAAGTGCCCGACCAAGTGGAAGGAATCTCATATAATTCCTATCCCCAAAGTCGGGAAAGATAAACACTTGCCCTCTAGCTATAGACCAATATCACTGACCAGTTGTCTCTGCAAGCTCATGGAGCGAATGATCAGCAAGCGTCTGATTTGGTTTTTAGAATCAAACGACTTGCTGGCCAACACACAGTGCGGCTTTCGCCGTCACCGCTCAACAGCAGATCATCTGGTCAGACTAGAGACAGCTATCAGGAATGCTTTCGTTGAAAACAAACACCTGGTAGCTGTGTTTTTCGATATTGAGAAAGCCTATGACACTGCATGGATTTATGGTATTCTCCGTACTCTGCATTCCTGGGGTCTCCGGGGACGCTTGATGTTCTTTATAAAAGACTTCATGCCGAACCGGCGCTTCAGGGTGCGGATCGGAAATACCTTGTCACAAATGTTCGCACTGGACAATGGGGTCCCACAGGGCTCCATACTGAGCGTTACGCTATTTTTAATTGCCATTAACGGTGCAGCTTCATGTATTCGATTACCTGTACAGAGTTCGATATTTGTCGACGACATTGGTATCTTTGTCGCCGGACAAAAGACTAGTACAATCGAACGTCAGCTTCAGCTGACTATCAATCGTCTCGATACATGGGCAACCGAAAATGGCTTTAAATTCTCGACCAGCAAAACTGTATGTGTCCATTTTAGTAGGAAAAGGGGTGTACATCCCAATCCTACACTCACACTAAATGGAGCACAGTTACCATTTGCCGATACTGCCAGATTTCTGGGTCTCGTGTTCGATAGCCGTCTATCTTGGCGGGCACATTTTTTGTCCGTCAAGAAAAAATGCCAAAAGTCGCTCAATTTGTTGCGGGTCCTCAGTCACAAGACATGGGGTGCAGACCGCACTGTCATGTTGCGTTTATATCGTTCTTTAGTGCGCTCTAAGCTGGACTATGGATGTCTAGCTTATGGGTCAGCTAAACACCAAGAGATAAGAATTCTTGACACTGTACATCACACTGGGGTTAGATTGGCCACAGGTGCATTTCGCACCAGTCCAATACTAAGCCTGCTGTGTGAAGCAGGCGAACCGTCACTGTACAATCGTCGTAAAATTCTATCCTTGCGGTATATGGCTGCACTCAGTGCCAAGCCAGATCATCCCGCGTATGACCCTATTCTACAAAATAGGCATACAGAAATATATGACAGAAAACCAAGAGCCAATAGGCCTTTTGGTCTGAGGACTTTCGACATTTTGGGCGATATTGATTTTAATATGCCTGAAATGGCAAGTTTCGTTTTGTGTGCTGTTCCACCATGGACGCTACCGCGTCCACTTGTGAACCTCACATTAACTAGGTTTGATAAAGATACTACGTTGCCTATCGAATACCAACATGAGTTACAAAGAACACTGGTCCCTAGGTTCGAGGATACTGTCATTTTTACTGACGGATCAAAATCCGGAACCAGGGTTGGGTGTGCGTTCGTTGTTTTGAATCCACGCCAACAGTTTCAGTACCGTCTGCACTCCATAACGAGTGTGTACACTGCTGAGCTGTACGCTATTTTCAAGGCCCTGTGTTTTGTTTCGTCAGAGCAAAGTGGGTCAAGTGTTATCTTGACGGACTCGCTGAGCGCTCTGAACAGTATCCAAGATCCAGATCCAGTGCATCCTCTTGTACTAAAGATCCGGTTGCTACTCCACAATCTGAATGCTCAGAATGTGAGGGTAGAGCTGTTTTGGATACCGGGACATGTTGGTATTAAAGGCAACGAAGCGGCAGATGCAGCTGCAAAAGCCGCCTCTCACAGACCTATGATTGATGTGAGTTTCGTTTTTCCAGATGACGCAAAGAGTCATCTGACACATCTGGTTTTAGACATGTGGCAACATGAGTGGAGCCGCACACAGAACGTTAAGTTACGACAGATTAAGGGAGACGTTAAACCATGGGGTTCTTCCTGCAGGATTAACCGCAGGGAGGAAACTGCCATCACACGCCTTCGTATAGGTCACTGTTGGTGGACCCATGGACACCTCCTTCGAGGTGAAGAGTCCCCTGTCTGTGAGACGTGTAACACAGATTTGTCTGTGTTACACATTTTAACCGAATGTGTACAGTTCGAGGATGTCAGGGAGAGGTTAGGCCTGTGCTATGACCTGTCAGTTGCGTTAGGTGACGACAGAGTACTCATGGACAGGCTGATACTCTTCCTGAGAGAATCGAACTTACTGTTTTATGTGTGAAATCTTGCACCTTATTTTAATGTGTTTCTATTTATTGACTGTGATATTCGATGGTAATTGGCCCCTTTACAGCCTCTTACCATCACCCTGAGTCTGTTCAAATTTTCGAACAGACTTTTTATATTATTTACCTGTGTTTGTCAGTGCAAGATTTCTTTTATTGAGTATGTGTATTTTTAATGATTTTATTTATTTATTTATTTATTTATTGTCTAAATTTTTGTTTTTAATATATAGTCTAGTCATTTAGATGGGCTGCGTTAGGCGCAAATAGCCTTTGTTGCTGTGCGCCAAAAATTTCAACTAACTAACTAACTAACTATTTTAAATTTCCTTTTTGGAGCCCCTCTTTTACTAGAAGCCTGCGACCCTTCAGGCTTCTAGTAAAAGAAGTAGTTTTTTTATTCTTTATTTAATTTTTGGCACCACCCCTTTACTAGAAGCCTGAAGGGCCGCTCCGTAAAAAAAGTAGTTTTTTTTATTTTAAATTTCCTTTTTGGAGCCCCTCTTTTACTAGAAGCCTGCGACCCTTCAGGCTTCTAGTAAAAGAAGTAGTTTTTTTATTCTTTATTTCATTTTTGGCACCATCCCTTTACTAGAAGCCTGAAGGGCCGCTCCGTAAAAAAAGTATTTTTGTTATTCTCATTATCCTTTTTGGCACCCCCCTTTTACTAGAAGCCTGAAGGGCCGCTCAGTAAAAAAAGAAGTTTTTTTATTCTAAATTTCTTTTTTTGGCACGGCTTTTTTACTAGAAGACTGAAGGGCCGCTCAGTAAAAAAAGTAGTTTTTTTATTCTAAATTTCATTTTGGCACCCCCCTTTTACTAAAAGCCTAAAGGGCCGCTCAGTAAAAAAAGTAGTTTTTTTATTCTAAATTTCCTTTTTGGCACCCCCCTTTTACTATAAGCCTGAAGGGCCGCTCAGTAAAAAAAGTATTTTTGTTATTCTCAATATCCTTTTTGGCACACCTCTTTTACTGGAAGCCTGAAGGGCCGCTCAGTAAATAAATTAGTTTTTTTATTCTAAATTTCCTTGTTGGCACCCCATTTACTATAAGCCTGAAGGGCCGCTCAGTAAAAAAAGTATTTTTGTTATTCTCAATATCCTTTTTGGCACACCTCTTTTACTGGAAGCCTGAAGGGCCGCTCAGTAAAAAAAGTAGTTTTTTTATTCTAAATTTCCTTTTTGGCACCCCCCCTTTTACTAGAAGCCTGAAGGGCCGCTCCGTAAAAAAAGTATTTTTGTTATTCTCATTATCCTTTTTGGCACCCCCCTTCTACTAGAAGCCTGAAGGGTCGCTTAGTAAAAAAAGTAGTTTTTTTATACTAAATTTCCTTTTTGGCACCCCATTCACTAGAAGCCTGAAGGGTCGCTCAGTAAAAAAAGTAGTTTTTTATTCTAAATTTTCTTTTTGGCACCCCATTTACTAGAAGCCTGAAGCGCCGCGCAGTAAAAAAAGTAGTTTTTTTATTCTAAATTTCCTTCTTGGCACCCCCTTTTTACTAGAAGCTTGAAGGGCCGCTCAGTAAAAAAAGTAGTTTTTTTATTCTAAATTTCCTTTTTGGCACCCCATTTATTAGAAGCCTGAAGGGCCGCTCAGTAAAAAAAGTATTTTTGTTATTCTCAATATCCTTTTTGGCACTCCCTTTTACTAGAAGCCTGAAGGGCCGCTCAGTAAAAAAATTTGTTTTTTATTCTAAATTTCCTTTTTGGCACCCCCTTTTACTAGAAGCCTGAAGGGCCGCTCCGTAAAAAAAGTATTTTTGTTATTCTCATTATCCTTTTTGGCACCCCCCTTTTACTAGAAGCCTGAAGGGCCGCTCAGTAAAAAAAGTAGTTTTTTTATTCTTAATTTCCTTTTTGGCACCCCCCTTTTACTAGAAGCCTGAAGGGCCGCTCCGTAAAAAAAGTATTTTTGTTATTCTCATTATCCTTTTTGGCACCCCCCTTTTACTAGAAGCCTGAAGGGTCGCTCAGTAAAAAAAGTAGTTTTTTATTCTAAATTTTCTTTTTGGCACCCCATTTACTAGAAGCCTGAAGCGCCGCTCAGTAAAAAAAGTAGTTTTTTTATTCTAAATTTCCTTCTTGGCACCCCCTTTTTACTAGAAGCTTGAAGGGCCGCTCAGTAAAAAAAGTAGTTTTTTTATTCTAAATTTCCTTTTTGGCACCCCATTTACTAGAAGCCTGAAGGGCCGCTCCGTAAAAAAAGTAGTTTTTTTATTCTAAATTTCCTTTTTGGCACCCCATTTACTAGAAGCCTGAAGGGCCGCTCCGTAAAAAAAGTAGTTTTTTTATTGTAAATTTCCTTCTTGGCACCCCCCTTTTACTAGAAGCTTGAAGGGCCGCTCAGTAAAAAATTTAATTTTTTTATTCTAAATTTCCTTGTTGGCACCCCATTTACTAGAAGCTTGAAGGGCCGCTCAGTAAAACAAGTAGTTTTTTTATTCTAAATTTCCTTCTTGGCACCCCCCTTTTACTAGAAGCTTGAAGGGCCGCTCAGTAAAAAAATTAGTTTTTTTATTCTACATTTCCTTGTTGGCACCCCATTTACTAGAAGCCTGAAGGGCCGCTCAGTAAAAAAATTAGTTTTTTTATTCTACATTTCCTTGTTGGCACCCCATTTACTAGAAGCTTGAAGGGCCGCTCAGTAAAGAAATTAGTTTTTTTATTCTACATTTCCTTGTTGGCACCCCATTTACTAGAAGCCTGAAGGGTCGCTCAGTAAAAAAAGTAGTTTTTTTATACTAAATTTCCTTTTTGGCACCCCATTCACTAGAAGCCTGAAGGGTCGCTCAGTAAAAAAAGTAGGTTTTTTATTCTAAATTTCCTTCTTGGCACCCCCTTTTTTCTAGAAGCCTGAAGGGCCGCTCAGTAAAAAAATTTGTTTTTTTATTCTAAATTTCCTTTTTGGCACCCCCCTTTAACTAGAAGCCTGAAGGGCCGCTCAGTAAAAAAAGTAGTTTTTTTATTCTAAATTTCCTTTTTGGCACCCCCCTTTTACTAGAAGCCTGAAGGGCCGCTCAGTAAGAAAAGTATTTTTGTTATTCTCATTATCCTTTTTGGCACCCCCCTTTAACTAGAAGCCTGAAGGGCCGCTCAGTAAAAAAAGTAGTTTTTTTATTCTAAATTTCCTTTTTGGCACCCCCCTTTTACTAGAAGCCTGAAGGGCCGCTCAGTAAGAAAAGTATTTTTGTTATTCTCATTATCCTTTTTGGCACCCCCCTTTAACTAGAAGCCTGAAGGGCCGCTCAGTAAATAAATTAGTTTTTTTATTCTAAATTCCCTTTTTGGCACCCCCCTTTTACTAGAAGCCTGAAGGGCCGCTCAGTAAAAAAAGTAGTTTTTTTATTCTAAACTTCCTTCTTGGCACCCCCCTTTTACTAGAAGCTTAAAGGGCCGCTTCAGTAAAAAAATTAGTTTTTTTATTCTAAATTTCCTGGTTGGCACCCCATTTACTAGAAGCCTGAAGGGTCGCTCAGTAAAAAAGATAGTTTTTTTATTCTAAATTTCCTTGTTGGCACCCCATTTACTAGAAGCCTGAAGGGCCGCTCAATAAAAAAAATAGTTTTTTTATTCTAAATTTCCTTGTTGGCACCCCATTTACTAGAAGCCTGAATGGCCGCTCAGTAAAAAAAATAGTTTTTTTATTCTAAATTTCCTTCTTGGCATCCCATTTACTAGAAGCCTGAAGGGTCGCTCAGTAAAAAAAATAGTTTTTTTATTCTAAATTTCCTTCTTGGCATCCCATTTACTAGAAGCCTGAAGGGTCGCTCAGTAAAAAAAATAGTTTTATTATTCTAAATTTCCTTGTTGGCACCCCATTTACTAGAAGCCTGAAGGGCCGCTCAGTAAAAAAAATAGTTTTTTTATTCTAAATTTCCTTGTTGGCACCCCATTTACTAGAAGCATGAAGGGTCGCTCAGTAAAAAAATAGTTTTTTTATTCTAAATTTCCTTCTTGGCATCCCATTTACTAGAAGCCCGAAGGGTCGCTCAGTAAAAACAGTAGTTTTATTATTCTAAATTTCCTTGTTGGCACCCCATTTACTAGAAGCCTGAAGGGCCGCTCAGTAAAAAAAAATAGTTTTTTTATTCTAAATTTCCTTGTTGGCACCCCATTTACTAGAAGCCTGAAGGGTCGCTCAGTAAAAAAAATAGTTTTTTTATTCTAAATTTCCTTGTTGGCACCCCATTTACTAGAAGCCTGAAGGGCCGCTCAGTAAAAAAAATAGTTTTTTTATTCTAAATTTCCTTGTTGGCACCCCATTTACTAGAAGCCTGAAGGGTCGCTCAATAAAAAAATTAGTTTTTTTTATTTTAAATTTCCTTTTTGGAGCCTCTCTTTTACTAGAAGCCTGAAGGGCCGCTTCAGTAAAAAAAGTAGTTTTTTTATTCTAAATTTCCTTCTTGGCACCCCATTTACTAGAAGCCTAAAGGGCCGCTCAGTAAAAAAATAGTTTTTTTATTCTAAATTTCCTTGTTGGCACCCCATTTACTAGAAACCTGAAGGGTCGCTCAGTAAAAAAAATAGTTTTTTTATTCTAAATTTCCTTGTTGGCACCCCATTTACTAGAAGCCTGAAGGGTCGCTCAGTAAAAAAAATAGTTTTTTTATTCTAAATTTCCTTCTTGGCACCCCATTTACTAGAAGCCTGAAGGGTCGCTCAGTAAAAAAAATAGTTTTATTATTCTAAATTTCCTTGTTGGCACCCCATTTACTAGAAGCCTGAAGGGTCGCTCAGTAAAAAAAATAGTTTTATTATTCTAAATTTCCTTGTTGGCACCCCATTTACTAGAAGCTTGAAGGGTCGCTCAGTAAAAAAAATAGTTTTTTTATTCTAAATTTCCTTGTTGGCACCCCATTTACTAGAAGCCTGAAGGGCCGCTTCAGTAAAAAAATTAGTTTTTTTATTCTAAATTTCTTTGTTGGCACCCCATTTACTAGAAGCCTGAAGGGTCGCTCAGTAAAAAAATTAGTTTTTTTTATTTTAAATTTCCTTTTTGGAGCCTCTCTTTTACTAGAAGCCTGAAGGGCCGCTTCAGTAAAAAAAGTAGTTTTTTTATTCTAAATTTCCTTCTTGGCACCCCATTTACTAGAAGCCTGAAGGGCCGCTCAGTAAAATAAATAGTTTTTTTATTCTAAATTTCCTTGTTGGCACCCCATTTACTAGAAGCCTGAAGGGTCGCTCAGTAAAAAAAATAGTTTTTTTATTCTAAATTTCCTTCTTGGCACCCCATTTACTAGAAGCCTGAAGGGCCGCTCAGTAAAATAAATAGTTTTTTTATTCTAAATTTCCTTGTTGGCACCCCATTTACTAGAAGCCTGAAGGGCCGCTCAGTAAAAAAAATAGTTTTTTTATTCTAAATTTCCTTGTTGGCACCCCATTTACTAGAAGCCTGAAGGGCCGCTCAGTAAAATAAATAGTTTTTTTATTCTAAATTTCCTTGTTGGCACCCCATTTACTAGAAGCCTGAAGGGCCGCTCAGTAAAAAAAATAGTTTTTTTATTCTAAATTTCCTTCTTGGCACCCCATTTACTAGAAGCCTGAAGGGCCGCTTCAGTAAAAAAAGTAGTTTTTTTATTCTAAATTTCCTTCTTGGCACCCCCTTTTACTAGTAGCTTGAAGGGCCGCTTCAGTAAAAAAATTAGTTTTTTTATTCTAAATTTCCTTGTTGGCACCCCATTTACAAGAAGCCTGAAGGGTCGCTCAGTAAAAAAAATAGTTTTTTTATTCTAAACTTCCTTGTTGGCACCCCATTTACAAGAAGCCTGAAGGGTCGCTCAGTAAAAAAAATAGTTTTTTTATTCTAAATTTCCTTGTTGGCACCCCATTTACAAGAAGCCTGAAGGGTCGCTCAGTAAAAAAAATAGTTTTTTTATTCTAAATTTCCTTGTTGGCACCCCAATTACAAGAAGCCTGAAGGGTCGCTCAGTAAAAAAAATAGTTTTTTTATTCTAAATTTCCTTGTTGGCACCCCATTTACTAGGGCGACTAAAAAAGTAGTTATTTTTTCTCAATTTCCTTTTTGGCACCAGCCTTTTACTAGAAGCCTGAAGGGCTGCTTCAGTAAAAACAGTAGTTTTTTTTTCTTAATTTGCTTTTTGGCACCACCCTTTTACTAGAAGCCTGAAGGGCCGCTTCAGTAAAAAAAGTAGTTTTTTTTTCTTAATGTGCTTTTTGGCACCACCCTTTTACTAGAAGCCTGAAGGGCCGCTTCAGTAAAAACAGTAGTTTTTTTTTCTTAATTTGCTTTTTGGCACCACCCTTTCACTAGAAGCCTGAAGGGCCGCTTCAGTAAAAAAAGTAGTTTTTTTTTCTTAATTTGCTTTCTGGCACCACCCTTTTACTAGAAGCCTGAAGGGCCGCTTCAGTAAAAAAAGTAGTTTTTTTTTTCTTAATTTGCTTTTTGGCACCACCCTTTTACTAGAAGCCTGAAGGGCCGCTTCACTAAAAAAAGTAGTTTTTTTTTCTCAATTTCCTTTTTGGCACCACCCTTTTACTAGAAGCCTGAAGGGCCGCTTCAGTAAAAACAGTAGTTTTTTTTCTTAATTGGCTTTTTGGCACCACCCTTTTACTAGAAGCCTGAAGGGCCGCTTCAGTAAAAAAAGTAGTTTTTTTTTTCTTAATTTGCTTTTTGGCACCACCCTTTTACTAGAAGCCTGAAGGGCCGCTCAATAAAAAAAGTAGTTTTTTTTTTCTCAATTTCCTTTTTGGCACCACCCTTTTACTAGAAGCCTGAAGGGCCGCTCAATAAAAAAAGTAGTTTTTTTTTTCTCAATTTCCTTTTTGGCACCACCCTTTTACTAGAAGCCTGAAGGGCCGCTTCAGTAAAAACAGTAGTTTTTTTTCTTAATTTGCTTTTTGGCACCACCCTTTTACTAGAAGCCTGAAGGGCCGCTTCAGTAAAAAAAGTAGTTTTTTTTTTCTTAATTTGCTTTTTGGCACCACCCTTTTACTAGAAGCCTGAAGGGCCGCTCAATAAAAAAAGTAGTTTTTTTTTTCTCAATTTCCTTTTTGGCACCACCCTTTTACTAGAAGCCTGAAGGGCCGCTTCAGTAAAAAAAGTAGTTTTTTTTTTCTTAATTTTCTTTTTGGCACCACCCTTTTACTAGAAGCCTGAAGGGCCGCTTCAGTAAAAAAAGTAGTTTTTTTTTCTTAATTTGCTTTTTGGCACCACCCTTTTACTAGAAGCCTGAAGGGCCGCTTCAGTAAAAAAAGTAGTTTTTTTTTCTTAATTTGCTTTTTGGCACCACCCATTTACTAGAAGCCTGAAGGGCCGCTCAGTAAAAAAATTAGTTTTTTTATTCTACATTTCCTTGTTGGCACCCCATTTACTAGAAGCTTGAAGGGCCGCTCAGTAAAGAAATTAGTTTTTTTATTCTACATTTCCTTGTTGGCACCCCATTTACTAGAAGCCTGAAGGGTCGCTCAGTAAAAAAAGTAGTTTTTTTATACTAAATTTCCTTTTTGGCACCCCATTCACTAGAAGCCTGAAGGGTCGCTCAGTAAAAAAAGTAGGTTTTTTATTCTAAATTTCCTTCTTGGCACCCCCTTTTTTCTAGAAGCCTGAAGGGCCGCTCAGTAAAAAAATTTGTTTTTTTATTCTAAATTTCCTTTTTGGCACCCCCCTTTAACTAGAAGCCTGAAGGGCCGCTCAGTAAAAAAAGTAGTTTTTTTATTCTAAATTTCCTTTTTGGCACCCCCCTTTTACTAGAAGCCTGAAGGGCCGCTCAGTAAGAAAAGTATTTTTGTTATTCTCATTATCCTTTTTGGCACCCCCCTTTAACTAGAAGCCTGAAGGGCCGCTCAGTAAAAAAAGTAGTTTTTTTATTCTAAATTTACTTTTTGGCACCCCCCTTTTACTAGAAGCTTGAAGGGCCGCTCAGTAAGAAAAGTATTTTTGTTATTCTCATTATCCTTTTTGGCACCCCCCTTTAACTAGAAGCCTGAAGGGCCGCTCAGTAAATAAATTAGTTTTTTTATTCTAAATTCCCTTTTTGGCACCCCCCTTTTACTAGAAGCCTGAAGGGCCGCTCAGTAAAAAAAGTAGTTTTTTTATTCTAAACTTCCTTCTTGGCACCCCCCTTTTACTAGAAGCTTAAAGGGCCGCTTCAGTAAAAAAATTAGTTTTTTTATTCTAAATTTCCTGGTTGGCACCCCATTTACTAGAAGCCTGAAGGGTCGCTCAGTAAAAAAGATAGTTTTTTTATTCTAAATTTCCTTGTTGGCACCCCATTTACTAGAAGCATGAAGGGCCGCTCAATAAAAAAAATAGTTTTTTTATTCTAAATTTCCTTGTTGGCACCCCATTTACTAGAAGCCTGAATGGCCGCTCAGTAAAAAAAATAGTTTTTTTATTCTAAATTTCCTTCTTGGCATCCCATTTACTAGAAGCCTGAAGGGTCGCTCAGTAAAAAAAATAGTTTTTTTATTCTAAATTTCCTTCTTGGCATCCCATTTACTAGAAGCCTGAAGGGTCGCTCAGTAAAAAAAATAGTTTTATTATTCTAAATTTCCTTGTTGGCACCCCATTTACTAGAAGCCTGAAGGGCCGCTCAGTAAAAAAAATAGTTTTTTTATTCTAAATTTCCTTGTTGGCACCCCATTTACTAGAAGCATGAAGGGTCGCTCAGTAAAAAAATAGTTTTTTTATTCTAAATTTCCTTCTTGGCATCCCATTTACTAGAAGCCCGAAGGGTCGCTCAGTAAAAACAATAGTTTTATTATTCTAAATTTCCTTGTTGGCACCCCATTTACTAGAAGCCTGAAGGGCCGCTCAGTAAAAAAAAATAGTTTTTTTATTCTAAATTTCCTTGTTGGCACCCCATTTACTAGAAGCCTGAAGGGTCGCTCAGTAAAAAAAATAGTTTTTTTATTCTAAATTTCCTTGTTGGCACCCCATTTACTAGAAGCCTGAAGGGCCGCTCAGTAAAAAAAATAGTTTTTTTATTCTAAATTTCCTTGTTGGCACCCCATTTACTAGAAGCCTGAAGGGCCGCTCAGTAAAAAAAATAGTTTTTTTATTCTAAATTTCCTTCTTGGCACCCCATTTACTAGAAGCCTGAAGGGCCGCTTCAGTAAAAAAAGTAGTTTTTTTATTCTAAATTTCCTTCTTGGCACCCCCTTTTACTAGTAGCTTGAAGGGCCGCTTCAGTAAAAAAATTAGTTTTTTTATTCTAAATTTCCTTGTTGGCACCCCATTTACTAGAAGCCTGAAGGGTCGCTCAGTAAAAAAAATAGTTTTTTTATTCTAAATTTCCTTCTTGGCACCCCATTTACTAGAAGCCTGAAGGGTCGCTCAGTAAAAAAAATAGTTTTATTATTCTAAATTTCCTTGTTGGCACCCCATTTACTAGAAGCCTGAAGGGTCGCTCAGTAAAAAAAATAGTTTTATTATTCTAAATTTCCTTGTTGGCACCCCATTTACTAGAAGCTTGAAGGGTCGCTCAGTAAAAAAACTTGTTTTTTTATTCTAAATTTCCTTGTTGGCACCCCATTTACTAGAAGCCTGAAGGGCCGCTTCAGTAAAAAAATTAGTTTTTTTATTCTAAATTTCTTTGTTGGCACCCCATTTACTAGAAGCCTGAAGGGTCGCTCAGTAAAAAAATTAGTTTTTTTTATTTTAAATTTCCTTTTTGGAGCCTCTCTTTTACTAGAAGCCTGAAGGGCCGCTTCAGTAAAAAAAGTAGTTTTTTTATTCTAAATTTCCTTCTTGGCACCCCATTTACTAGAAGCCTGAAGGGCCGCTCAGTAAAATAAATAGTTTTTTTATTCTAAATTTCCTTGTTGGCACCCCATTTACTAGAAGCCTGAAGGGTCGCTCAGTAAAAAAAATAGTTTTTTTATTCTAAATTTCCTTCTTGGCACCCCATTTACTAGAAGCCTGAAGGGCCGCTCAGTAAAATAAATAGTTTTTTTATTCTAAATTTCCTTGTTGGCACCCCATTTACTAGAAGCCTGAAGGGCCGCTCAGTAAAAAAAATAGTTTTTTTATTCTAAATTTCCTTCTTGGCACCCCATTTACTAGAAGCCTGAAGGGCCGCTCAGTAAAAAAAATAGTTTTTTTATTCTAAATTTCCTTGTTGGCACCCCATTTACTAGAAGCCTGAAGGGCCGCTCAGTAAAATAAATAGTTTTTTTATTCTAAATTTCCTTGTTGGCACCCCATTTACTAGAAGCCTGAAGGGCCGCTCAGTAAAAAAAATAGTTTTTTTATTCTAAATTTCCTTCTTGGCACCCCATTTACTAGAAGCCTGAAGGGCCGCTTCAGTAAAAAAAGTAGTTTTTTTATTCTAAATTTCCTTCTTGGCACCCCCTTTTACTAGTAGCTTGAAGGGCCGCTTCAGTAAAAAAATTAGTTTTTTTATTCTAAATTTCCTTGTTGGCACCCCATTTACAAGAAGCCTGAAGGGTCGCTCAGTAAAAAAAATAGTTTTTTTATTCTAAACTTCCTTGTTGGCACCCCATTTACAAGAAGCCTGAAGGGTCGCTCAGTAAAAAAAATAGTTTTTTTATTCTAAATTTCCTTGTTGGCACCCCATTTACAAGAAGCCTGAAGGGTCGCTCAGTAAAAAAAATAGTTTTTTTATTCTAAATTTCCTTGTTGGCACCCCAATTACAAGAAGCCTGAAGGGTCGCTCAGTAAAAAAAATAGTTTTTTTATTCTAAATTTCCTTGTTGGCACCCCATTTACTAGGGCGACTAAAAAAGTAGTTATTTTTTCTCAATTTCCTTTTTGGCACCAGCCTTTTACTAGAAGCCTGAAGGGCTGCTTCAGTAAAAACAGTAGTTTTTTTTTCTTAATTTGCTTTTTGGCACCACCCTTTTACTAGAAGCCTGAAGGGCCGCTTCAGTAAAAAAAGTAGTTTTTTTTTCTTAATGTGCTTTTTGGCACCACCCTTTTACTAGAAGCCTGAAGGGCCGCTTCAGTAAAAACAGTAGTTTTTTTTTCTTAATTTGCTTTTTGGCACCACCCTTTCACTAGAAGCCTGAAGGGCCGCTTCAGTAAAAAAAGTAGTTTTTTTTTCTTAATTTGCTTTCTGGCACCACCCTTTTACTAGAAGCCTGAAGGGCCGCTTCAGTAAAAAAAGTAGTTTTTTTTTCTTAATTTGCTTTTTGGCACCACCCTTTTACTAGAAGCCTGAAGGGCCGCTTCACTAAAAAAAGTAGTTTTTTTTTCTCAATTTCCTTTTTGGCACCACCCTTTTACTAGAAGCCTGAAGGGCCGCTTCAGTAAAAACAGTAGTTTTTTTTCTTAATTGGCTTTTTGGCACCACCCTTTTACTAGAAGCCTGAAGGGCCGCTTCAGTAAAAAAAGTAGTTTTTTTTTTCTTAATTTGCTTTTTGGCACCACCCTTTTACTAGAAGCCTGAAGGGCCGCTCAATAAAAAAAGTAGTTTTTTTTTTCTCAATTTCCTTTTTGGCACCACCCTTTTACTAGAAGCCTGAAGGGCCGCTCAATAAAAAAAGTAGTTTTTTTTTTCTCAATTTCCTTTTTGGCACCACCCTTTTACTAGAAGCCTGAAGGGCCGCTTCAGTAAAAACAGTAGTTTTTTTTCTTAATTTGCTTTTTGGCACCACCCTTTTACTAGAAGCCTGAAGGGCCGCTTCAGTAAAAAAAGTAGTTTTTTTTTTCTTAATTTGCTTTTTGGCACCACCCTTTTACTAGAAGCCTGAAGGGCCGCTCAATAAAAAAAGTAGTTTTTTCTTTCTCAATTTCCTTTTTGGCACCACCCTTTTACTAGAAGCCTGAAGGGCCGCTTCAGTAAAAAAAGTAGTTTTTTTTTTCTTAATTTTCTTTTTGGCACCACCCTTTTACTAGAAGCCTGAAGGGCCGCTTCAGTAAAAAAAGTAGTTTTTTTTTCTTAATTTGCTTTTTGGCACCACCCTTTTACTAGAAGCCTGAAGGGCCGCTTCAGTAAAAACAGTAGTTTTTTTTCTTAATTTGCTTTTTGGCACCACCCTTTCACTAGAAGCCTGAAGGGCCGCTCCAGTAAAAAAAGTAGTTTTTTTTTCTTAATTTGCTTTCTGGCACCACCCTTTTACTAGAAGCCTGAAGGGCCGCTTCAGTAAAAAAAGTAGTTTTTTTTTCTTAATTTGCTTTTTGGCACCACCCTTTTACTAGAAGCCTGAAGGGCCGCTTCAGTAAAAAAAGTAGTTTTTTTTTCTTAATTTGCTTTCTGGCACCACCCTTTTACTAGAAGCCTGAAGGGCCGCTTCAGTAAAAAAAGTAGTTTTTTTTTCTTAATTTGCTTTTTGGCACCACCCTTTTACTAGAAGCCTGAAGGGCCGCTTCAGTAAAAAAAGTAGTTTTTTTTTCTTAATTTGATTTTTGGCACCACCCTTTTACTAGAAGCCTGAAGGGCTGCTTCAGTAAAAACAGTAGTTTTTTTTTCTTAATTTGCTTTCTGGCACCACCCTTTTACTAGAAGCCTAAAGGGCCGCTTCAGTAAAAAAAGTAGTTTTTTTTTCTTAATTTGCTTTTTGGCACCACCCTTTTACTAGAAGCCTGAAGGGCCGCTTCAGTAAAAAAAGTAGTTTTTTTTTCTTAATTTGATTTTTGGCACCACCCTTTTACTAGAAGCCTGAAGGGCCGCTTCAGTAAAAAAAGTAGTTTTTTTTTCTTAATTTGCTTTTTGGCACCACCCTTTTACTAGAAGCCTGAAGGGCCGCTTCACTAAAAAAAGTAGTTTTTTTTTCTCAATTTCCTTTTTGCCACCACCCTTTTACTAGAAGCCTGAAGGGCCGCTTCAGTAAAAACAGTGGTTTTTTTTCTTAATTTGCTTTTTGGCACCACCCTTTCACTAGAAGCCTGAAGGGCCGCTTCAGTAAAAAAAGTAGTTTTTTTTTCTTAATTTGCTTTCTGGCACCACCCTTTTACTAGAAGCCTGAAGGGCCGCTTCAGTAAAAAAAGTAGTTTTTTTTTCTTAATTTGCTTTTTGGCACCACCCTTTTACTAGAAGCCTGAAGGGCCGCTTCAGTAAAAAAAGTAGTTTTTTTTTCTTAATTTGCTTTCTGGCACCACCCTTTTACTAGAAGCCTGAAGGGCCGCTTCACTAAAAAAAGTAGTTTTTTTTTCTCAATTTCCTTTTTGCCACCACCCTTTTACTAGAAGCCTGAAGGGCCGCTTCAGTAAAAACAGTGGTTTTTTTTCTTAATTTGCTTTTTGGCACCACCCTTTCACTAGAAGCCTGAAGGGCCGCTTCAGTAAAAAAAGTAGTTTTTTTTTCTTAATTTGCTTTTTGGCACCACCCTTTTACTAGAAGCCTGAAGGGCCGCTTCAGTAAAAACAGTAGTTTTTTTTCTTAATTTGCTTTTTGGCACCACCCTTTTACTAGAAGCCTGAAGGGCCGCTTCAGTAAAAAAAGTAGTTTTTTTTTTCTTAATTTGCTTTTTGGCACCACCCTTTTACTAGAAGCCTGAAGGGCCGCTCAATAAAAAAAGTAGTTTTTTTTTTCTCAATTTCCTTTTTGGCACCACCCTTTTACTAGAAGCCTGAAGGGCCGCTTCAGTAAAAAAAGTAGTTTTTTTTTTCTTAATTTTCTTTTTGGCACCACCCTTTTACTAGAAGCCTGAAGGGCCGCTTCAGTAAAAAAAGTAGTTTTTTTTTCTTAATTTGCTTTTTGGCACCACCCTTTTACTAGAAGCCTGAAGGGCCGCTTCAGTAAAAACAGTAGTTTTTTTTCTTAATTTGCTTTTTGGCACCACCCTTTCACTAGAAGCCTGAAGGGCCGCTCCAGTAAAAAAAGTAGTTTTTTTTTCTTAATTTGCTTTCTGGCACCACCCTTTTACTAGAAGCCTGAAGGGCCGCTTCAGTAAAAAAAGTAGTTTTTTTTTCTTAATTTGCTTTTTGGCACCACCCTTTTACTAGAAGCCTGAAGGGCCGCTTCAGTAAAAAAAGTAGTTTTTTTTTCTTAATGTGCTTTTTGGCACCACCCTTTTACTAGAAGCCTGAAGGGCCGCTTCAGTAAAAACAGTAGTTTTTTTTTCTTAATTTGCTTTTTGGCACCACCCTTTCACTAGAAGCCTGAAGGGCCGCTTCAGTAAAAAAAGTAGTTTTTTTTTCTTAATTTGCTTTCTGGCACCACCCTTTTACTAGAAGCCTGAAGGGCCGCTTCAGTAAAAAAAGTAGTTTTTTTTTCTTAATTTGCTTTTTGGCACCACCCTTTTACTAGAAGCCTGAAGGGCCGCTTCAGTAAAAAAAGTAGTTTTTTTTTCTTAATTTGCTTTTTGGCACCACCCTTTTACTAGAAGCCTGAAGGGCCGCTTCAGTAAAAACAGTAGTTTTTTTCCTTAATTTGCTTTTTGGCACCACCCTTTCACTAGAAGCCTGAAGGGCCGCTCCAGTAAAAAAAGTAGTTTTTTTTTCTTAATTTGCTTTCTGGCACCACCCTTTTACTAGAAGCCTGAAGGGCCGCTTCAGTAAAAAAAGTAGTTTTTTTTTCTTAATTTGCTTTTTGGCACCACCCTTTTACTAGAAGCCTGAAGGGCCGCTTCAGTAAAAAAAGTAGTTTTTTTTTCTTAATTTGCTTTTTGGCACCACCCTTTTACTAGAAGCCTGAAGGGCCGCTTCACTAAAAAAAGTAGTTTTTTTTTCTCAATTTCCTTTTTGGCACCACCCTTTTACTAGAAGCCTGAAGGGCCGCTTCAGTAAAAAAAGTAGTTTTTTTTTCTTAATTTGCTTTTTGGCACCACCCTTTTACTAGAAGCCTGAAGGGCCGCTTCAGTAAAAAAAGTAGTTTTTTTTTCTTAATTTGCTTTTTCGCACCACCCTTTTACTAGAAGCCTGAAGGGCCGCTTCAGTAAAAAAAGTAGTTTTTTTTTTCTTAATTTGCTTTTTGGCACCACCCTTTTACTAGAAGCCTGAAGGGCCGCTTCACTAAAAAAAGTAGTTTTTTTTTCTCAATTTCCTTTTTGGCACCACCCTTTTACTAGAAGCCTGAAGGGCCGCTTCAGTAAAAAAAGTAGTTTTTTTTTCTTAATTTGCTTTTTGGCACCACCCTTTTACTAGAAGCCTGAAGGGCCGCTTCAGTAAAAAAAGTAGTTTTTTTTTTCTTAATTTGCTTTTTCTCACCACCCTTTTACTAGAAGCCTGAAGGGCCGCTTCAGTAAAAAAAGTAGTTTTTTTTTTCTTAATTTGCTTTTTGGCACCACCCTTTTACTAGAAGCCTGAAGGGCCGCTTCACTAAAAAAAGTAGTTTTTTTTTCTCAATTTCCTTTTTGGCACCACCCTTTTACTAGAAGCCTGAAGGGCCGCTTCAGTAAAAAAAGTAGTTTTTTTTTTCTTAATTTGCTTTTTGGCACCACCCTTTTACTAGAAGCCTGAAGGGCCGCTTCACTAAAAAAAGTAGTTTTTTTTTCTCAATTTCCTTTTTGGCACCACCCTTTTACTAGAAGCCTGAAGGGCCGCTTCAGTAAAAAAAGTAGTTTTTTTTTCTTAATTTGCTTTCTGGCACCACCCTTTTACTAGAAGCCTGAAGGGCCGCTTCAGTAAAAACAGTAGTTTTTTTTTCTTAATTTGCTTTTTGGCACCACCCTTTCACTAGAAGCCTGAAGGGCCGCTTCAGTAAAAAAAGTAGTTTTTTTTTCTTAATTTGCTTTCTGGCACCACCCTTTTACTAGAAGCCTGAAGGGCCGCTTCAGTAAAAAAAGTAGTTTTTTTTTCTTAATTTGCTTTTTGGCACCACCCTTTTACTAGAAGCCTGAAGGGCCGCTTCAGTAAAAAAAGTAGTTTTTTTTTCTTAATTTGATTTTTGGCACCACCCTTTTACTAGAAGCCTGAAGGGCCGCTTCAGTAAAAAAAGTAGTTTTTTTTTTCTTAATTTGCTTTTTGGCACCACCCTTTTACTAGAAGCCTGAAGGGCCGCTTCAGTAAAAACAGTAGTTTTTTTTTCTTAATTTGCTTTTTGGCACCACCCTTTCACTAGAAGCCTGAAGGGCCGCTTCAGTAAAAAAAGTAGTTTTTTTTTCTTATGTTGCTTTCTGGCACCACCCTTTTACTAGAAGCCTGAAGGGCCGCTTCAGTAAAAAAAGTAGTTTTTTTTTCTTAATTTGCTTTTTGGCACCACCCTTTTACTAGAAGCCTGAAGGGCCGCTTCAGTAAAAAAAGTAGTTTTTTTTTCTTAATTTGATTTTTGGCAACACCCTTTTACTAGAAGCCTGAAGGGCCGCTTCAGTAAAAAAAGTAGTTTTTTTTTCTTAATTTGCTTTTTGGCACCACCCTTTTACTAGAAGCCTGAAGGGCCGCTTCACTAAAAAAAGTAGTTTTTTTTTCTCAATTTCCTTTTTGCCACCACCCTTTTACTAGAAGCCTGAAGGGCCGCTTCAGTAAAAACAGTAGGTTTTTTTCTTAATTTGCTTTTTGGCACCACCCTTTTACTAGAAGCCTGAAGGGCCGCTTCAGTAAAAAAAGTAGTTTTTTTTCTTAATTTGCTTTTTGGCACCACCCTTTCACTAGAAGCCTGAAGGGCCGCTTCAGTAAAAAAAGTAGTTTTTTTTTCTTAATTTGCTTTTTGGCACCACCCTTTTACTAGAAGCCTGAAGGGCCGCTTCAGTAAAAAAAGTAGTTTTTTTTTTCTTAATTTGCTTTTTGGCACCACCCTTTTACTAGAAGCCTGAAGGGCCGCTCAATAAAAAAAGTAGTTTTTTTTTTCTCAATTTCCTTTTTGGCACCACCCTTTTACTAGAAGCCTGAAGGGCCGCTTCAGTAAAAACAGTAGTTTTTTTTCTTAATTTGCTTTTTGGCACCACCCTTTTACTAGAAGCCTGAAGGGCCGCTTCAGTAAAAAAAGTAGTTTTTTTTTTCTTAATTTGCTTTTTGGCACCACCCTTTTACTAGAAGCCTGAAGGGCCGCTCAATAAAAAAAGTAGTTTTTTCTTTCTCAATTTCCTTTTTGGCACCACCCTTTTACTAGAAGCCTGAAGGGCCGCTTCAGTAAAAAAAGTAGTTTTTTTTTTCTTAATTTTCTTTTTGGCACCACCCTTTTACTAGAAGCCTGAAGGGCCGCTTCAGTAAAAAAAGTAGTTTTTTTTTCTTAATTTGCTTTTTGGCACCACCCTTTTACTAGAAGCCTGAAGGGCCGCTTCAGTAAAAACAGTAGTTTTTTTTCTTAATTTGCTTTTTGGCACCACCCTTTCACTAGAAGCCTGAAGGGCCGCTCCAGTAAAAAAAGTAGTTTTTTTTTCTTAATTTGCTTTCTGGCACCACCCTTTTACTAGAAGCCTGAAGGGCCGCTTCAGTAAAAAAAGTAGTTTTTTTTTCTTAATTTGCTTTTTGGCACCACCCTTTTACTAGAAGCCTGAAGGGCCGCTTCAGTAAAAAAAGTAGTTTTTTTTTCTTAATTTGCTTTCTGGCACCACCCTTTTACTAGAAGCCTGAAGGGCCGCTTCAGTAAAAAAAGTAGTTTTTTTTTCTTAATTTGCTTTTTGGCACCACCCTTTTACTAGAAGCCTGAAGGGCCGCTTCAGTAAAAAAAGTAGTTTTTTTTTCTTAATTTGATTTTTGGCACCACCCTTTTACTAGAAGCCTGAAGGGCTGCTTCAGTAAAAACAGTAGTTTTTTTTTCTTAATTTGCTTTCTGGCACCACCCTTTTACTAGAAGCCTGAAGGGCCGCTTCAGTAAAAAAAGTAGTTTTTTTTTCTTAATTTGCTTTTTGGCACCACCCTTTTACTAGAAGCCTGAAGGGCCGCTTCAGTAAAAAAAGTAGTTTTTTTTTCTTAATTTGATTTTTGGCACCACCCTTTTACTAGAAGCCTGAAGGGCCGCTTCAGTAAAAAAAGTAGTTTTTTTTTCTTAATTTGCTTTTTGGCACCACCCTTTTACTAGAAGCCTGAAGGGCCGCTTCACTAAAAAAAGTAGTTTTTTTTTCTCAATTTCCTTTTTGCCACCACCCTTTTACTAGAAGCCTGAAGGGCCGCTTCAGTAAAAACAGTAGTTTTTTTTCTTAATTTGCTTTTTGGCACCACCCTTTCACTAGAAGCCTGAAGGGCCGCTTCAGTAAAAAAAGTAGTTTTTTTTTCTTAATTTGCTTTTTGGCACCACCCTTTTACTAGAAGCCTGAAGGGCCGCTTCAGTAAAAACAGTAGTTTTTTTTCTTAATTTGCTTTTTGGCACCACCCTTTTACTAGAAGCCTGAAGGGCCGCTTCAGTAAAAAAAGTAGTTTTTTTTTTCTTAATTTGCTTTTTGGCACCACCCTTTTACTAGAAGCCTGAAGGGCCGCTCAATAAAAAAAGTAGTTTTTTTTTTCTCAATTTCCTTTTTGGCACCACCCTTTTACTAGAAGCCTGAAGGGCCGCTTCAGTAAAAAAAGTAGTTTTTTTTTTCTTAATTTTCTTTTTGGCACCACCCTTTTACTAGAAGCCTGAAGGGCCGCTTCAGTAAAAAAAGTAGTTTTTTTTTCTTAATTTGCTTTTTGGCACCACCCTTTTACTAGAAGCCTGAAGGGCCGCTTCAGTAAAAACAGTAGTTTTTTTTCTTAATTTGCTTTTTGGCACCACCCTTTCACTAGAAGCCTGAAGGGCCGCTCCAGTAAAAAAAGTAGTTTTTTTTTCTTAATTTGCTTTCTGGCACCACCCTTTTACTAGAAGCCTGAAGGGCCGCTTCAGTAAAAAAAGTAGTTTTTTTTTCTTAATTTGCTTTTTGGCACCACCCTTTTACTAGAAGCCTGAAGGGCCGCTTCAGTAAAAAAAGTAGTTTTTTTTTCTTAATGTGCTTTTTGGCACCACCCTTTTACTAGAAGCCTGAAGGGCCGCTTCAGTAAAAACAGTAGTTTTTTTTTCTTAATTTGCTTTTTGGCACCACCCTTTCACTAGAAGCCTGAAGGGCCGCTTCAGTAAAAAAAGTAGTTTTTTTTTCTTAATTTGCTTTCTGGCACCACCCTTTTACTAGAAGCCTGAAGGGCCGCTTCAGTAAAAAAAGTAGTTTTTTTTTCTTAATTTGCTTTTTGGCACCACCCTTTTACTAGAAGCCTGAAGGGCCGCTTCAGTAAAAAAAGTAGTTTTTTTTTCTTAATTTGCTTTTTGGCACCACCCTTTTACTAGAAGCCTGAAGGGCCGCTTCAGTAAAAACAGTAGTTTTTTTTCTTAATTTGCTTTTTGGCACCACCCTTTCACTAGAAGCCTGAAGGGCCGCTCCAGTAAAAAAAGTAGTTTTTTTTTCTTAATTTGCTTTCTGGCACCACCCTTTTACTAGAAGCCTGAAGGGCCGCTTCAGTAAAAAAAGTAGTTTTTTTTCTTAATTTGCTTTTTGGCACCACCCTTTCACTAGAAGCCTGAAGGGCCGCTCCAGTAAAAAAAGTAGTTTTTTTTTTCTTAATTTGCTTTTTGGCACCACCCTTTTACTAGAAGCCTGAAGGGCCGCTTCAGTAAAAACAGTAGTTTTTTTTTCTTAATTTGCTTTTTGGCACCACCCTTTCACTAGAAGCCTGAAGGGCCGCTTCAGTAAAAAAAGTAGTTTTTTTTTCTTATGTTGCTTTCTGGCACCACCCTTTTACTAGAAGCCTGAAGGGCCGCTTCAGTAAAAAAAGTAGTTTTTTTTTCTTAATTTGCTTTTTGGCACCACCCTTTTACTAGAAGCCTGAAGGGCCGCTTCAGTAAAAAAAGTAGTTTTTTTTTCTTAATTTGATTTTTGGCAACACCCTTTTACTAGAAGCCTGAAGGGCCGCTTCAGTAAAAAAAGTAGTTTTTTTTTCTTAATTTGCTTTTTGGCACCACCCTTTTACTAGAAGCCTGAAGGGCCGCTTCACTAAAAAAAGTAGTTTTTTTTTCTCAATTTCCTTTTTGCCACCACCCTTTTACTAGAAGCCTGAAGGGCCGCTTCAGTAAAAACAGTAGGTTTTTTTCTTAATTTGCTTTTTGGCACCACCCTTTTACTAGAAGCCTGAAGGGCCGCTTCAGTAAAAAAAGTAGTTTTTTTTCTTAATTTGCTTTTTGGCACCACCCTTTCACTAGAAGCCTGAAGGGCCGCTTCAGTAAAAAAAGTAGTTTTTTTTTCTTAATTTGCTTTTTGGCACCACCCTTTTACTAGAAGCCTGAAGGGCCGCTTCAGTAAAAAAAGTAGTTTTTTTTTTCTTAATTTGCTTTTTGGCACCACCCTTTTACTAGAAGCCTGAAGGGCCGCTCAATAAAAAAAGTAGTTTTTTTTTTCTCAATTTCCTTTTTGGCACCACCCTTTTACTAGAAGCCTGAAGGGCCGCTTCAGTAAAAAAAGTAGTTTTTTTTTTCTTAATTTTCTTTTTGGCACCACCCTTTTACTAGAAGCCTGAAGGGCCGCTTCAGTAAAAAAAGTAGTTTTTTTTTTCTCAATTTCCTTTTTGGCACCACCCTTTTACTAGAAGCCTGAAGGGCCGCTTCAGTAAAAAAAGTAGTTTTTTTTTTCTCAATTTCCTTTTTGGCACCACCCTTTTACTAGAAGCCTGAAGGGCCGCTTCAGTAAAAAAAGTAGTTTTTTTTTCTTAATTTGCTTTCTGGCACCACCCTTTTACTAGAAGCCTGAAGGGCCGCTTCAGTAAAAAAAGTAGTTTTTTTTTCTTAATTTGCTTTTTGGCACCACCCTTTTACTAGAAGCCTGAAGGGCCGCTTCAGTAAAAAAAGTAGTTTTTTTTCTTAATTTGCTTTTTGGCACCACCCTTTCACTAGAAGCCTGAAGGGCCGCTTCAGTAAAAAAAGTAGTTTTTTTTTCTTAATTTGCTTTCTGGCACCACCCTTTTACTAGAAGCCTGAAGGGCCGCTTCAGTAAAAAAAGTAGTTTTTTTTTTCTTAATTTGCTTTTTGGCACCACCCTTTTACTAGAAGCCTGAAGGGCCGCTTCAGTAAAAAAAGTAGTTTTTTTTTCTTAATTTGCTTTTTGGCACCACCCTTTTACTAGAAGCCTGAAGGGCCGCTTCAGTAAAAAAAGTAGTTTTTTTTTCTTAATGTGCTTTTTGGCACCACCCTTTTACTAGAAGCCTGAAGGGCCGCTTCAGTAAAAACAGTAGTTTTTTTTTCTTAATTTGCTTTTTGGCACCACCCTTTCACTAGAAGCCTGAAGGGCCGCTTCAGTAAAAAAAGTAGTTTTTTTTTCTTAATTTGCTTTCTGGCACCACCCTTTTACTAGAAGCCTGAAGGGCCGCTTCAGTAAAAAAAGTAGTTTTTTTTTCTTAATTTGCTTTTTGGCACCACCCTTTTACTAGAAGCCTGAAGGGCCGCTTCACTAAAAAAAGTAGTTTTTTTTTCTCAATTTCCTTTTTGGCACCACCCTTTTACTAGAAGCCTGAAGGGCCGCTTCAGTAAAAACAGTAGTTTTTTTTCTTAATTTGCTTTTTGGCACCACCCTTTTACTAGAAGCCTGAAGGGCCGCTTCAGTAAAAAAAGTAGTTTTTTTTTTCTTAATTTGCTTTTTGGCACCACCCTTTTACTAGAAGCCTGAAGGGCCGCTCAATAAAAAAAGTAGTTTTTTTTTTCTCAATTTCCTTTTTGGCACCACCCTTTTACTAGAAGCCTGAAGGGCCGCTTCAGTAAAAAAAGTAGTTTTTTTTTTCTTAATTTTCTTTTTGGCACCACCCTTTTACTAGAAGCCTGAAGGGCCGCTTCAGTAAAAAAAGTAGTTTTTTTTTCTTAATTTGCTTTTTGGCACCACCCTTTTACTAGAAGCCTGAAGGGCCGCTTCAGTAAAAACAGTAGTTTTTTTTCTTAATTTGCTTTTTGGCACCACCCTTTCACTAGAAGCCTGAAGGGCCGCTCCAGTAAAAAAAGTAGTTTTTTTTTCTTAATTTGCTTTCTGGCACCACCCTTTTACTAGAAGCCTGAAGGGCCGCTTCAGTAAAAAAAGTAGTTTTTTTTTCTTAATTTGCTTTTTGGCACCACCCTATTACTAGAAGCCTGAAGGGCCGCTTCAGTAAAAAAAGTAGTTTTTTTTTCTCAATTTCCTTTTTGGCACCACCCTTTTACTAGAAGCCTGAAGGGCCGCTTCAGTAAAAAAAGTAGTTTTTTTTTCTTAATTTGCTTTTTGGCACCACCCTTTTACTAGAAGCCTGAAGGGCCGCTTCAGTAAAAAAAGTAGTTTTTTTTTCTTAATTTGCTTTTTCGCACCACCCTTTTACTAGAAGCCTGAAGGGCCGCTTCAGTAAAAAAAGTAGTTTTTTTTTTCTTAATTTGCTTTTTGGCACCACCCTTTTACTAGAAGCCTGAAGGGCCGCTTCACTAAAAAAAGTAGTTTTTTTTTCTCAATTTCCTTTTTGGCACCACCCTTTTACTAGAAGCCTGAAGGGCCGCTTCAGTAAAAAAAGTAGTTTTTTTTTCTTAATTTGCTTTTTGGCACCACCCTTTTACTAGAAGCCTGAAGGGCCGCTTCAGTAAAAAAAGTAGTTTTTTTTTTCTTAATTTGCTTTTTCTCACCACCCTTTTACTAGAAGCCTGAAGGGCCGCTTCAGTAAAAAAAGTAGTTTTTTTTTTCTTAATTTGCTTTTTGGCACCACCCTTTTACTAGAAGCCTGAAGGGCCGCTTCACTAAAAAAAGTAGTTTTTTTTTCTCAATTTCCTTTTTGGCACCACCCTTTTACTAGAAGCCTGAAGGGCCGCTTCAGTAAAAAAAGTAGTTTTTTTTTTCTTAATTTGCTTTTTGGCACCACCCTTTTACTAGAAGCCTGAAGGGCCGCTCAATAAAAAAAGTAGTTTTTTTTTTCTCAATTTCCTTTTTGGCACCACCCTTTTACTAGAAGCCTGAAGGGCCCCTCAGTAAAAAAAGTAGTTTTGTTTTCTCAATATCCATTTTGGCACCACCCTTTTACTAGAAGCCTGAAGGGCCTAATGGGCGTCAGTAAAAAAAGTTTTTTTTTTTTCTCAATTTCCTTTTTGGCACCACCCTTTTACTAGAAGCCTGAAGGGCCCCTCAGTAAAAAAGTAGTTTTTTTTCCCATATTCTTTTTTAGCTCCTCCGTTTTACTAGAAGCCCGAAGGGCCGCTTCAGTAAAAAAAGTAGTTTTTTTTTCTCAATTTCCTTTTTGGCGCCACCCTTTTACTAGAAGCCTGAAGGGCCCCTCAGTAAAAAAAGTAGTTTTTTTTTCTCAATTTTCTTTTTGGCACCACCCTTTTACTAGAAGCCTGAAGTGCCACCCAGTAAAAAAAGTAGTTTTTTCTAAATCTCCTTTAATGAACCCCCCCCCCCCCCCCGTCTACTAGAAGCCTGAAGTGCCGCCCAGTAAATAAAAGTAGTATTTGCTAGATTTAATTAACAATACTTATTACAAAAATGAATATTATTTTCATTAAAGCTATTTTGAAATTATAATAGGCTATGCATTTTTTCTTCGACTCGGCGCCCCTTGATTGTCGTGCCCCGATGCAGCGCACCGCTTGCACACCGTTTTGAGCCGCCCTTGCTCTCTTATCTGTACCTTTTGTAGTACAGGTACCTGCGCTTCGACTCCGGCTTCTGTACACCAGGTTTTGAGGACGTAATCGTCTGAAAGATTGACATATAGTTTTTCATTATACTACGCATATTTCTTATTTTATCAAAATGATTCTTGTAATCAAAGTCATATTTAACATAGGTCTGGACTGTTATCTAGTTCTTGTGGCACTTAGTAGAGGATATCGAGGTGAACCACAGCTATGGTTCAACATTTAATGACGCCATCGGATGTAAGGCGAATATATGTAATATGAGTTTAAAATATATTATCCTTATTCAGTTGTTTGCCTTTAAATTAATTGTAAGAATTTGTGTAAGTGCTGTCAGGATGTTGGGTATGTATTGTTGTTACTTTATAATACCCTTTTCACACTAGATCTTTAAGACGATTGAACTTAAACTTCATCGATGTTTAATATCGGTTTGCTTTCACACTTGATGTTTAATTTGAAGAAGAAATCTCCATGTAAAGCTAGTATGTATTGCCAACATAATTTCATATCGTTTGAATTTATTCTGTCATTATTTTGTATATCGAGGTTAGGAGAAGTTTATTTTTTATATTTATTTAAATAATAACGCAAATAATCTTCTCATAACCTCGATATATAAAATGATAACAGCTGAACATAGATAAAAGAAGAGAAGCACAAATTCAAGGAGTATTTTTTTATAATGGGAATTAAGTTGGCAATGCGGGCGAAGTTTAAGACGCAGATCTCTGTCTTAAACATCGGTCGTGTTTAGACGAGGCCGTACGGTTTCACATTAGCGTTTAAAGATCCATTCACTTAAACATCCGATCTTAAAGATCTAGTGTGAAAAGGGTATAAAGGGCATATAATCTTGTATTAGTACACGCAGTTATGATCTACTTGTCTCAATTACGCCACTGACAGTCGGGTTGCATCTCGAGCTATTGAGGCTTTCCAATTCTTTCAAATTGTAGTTGGTCACTGACTATTACCGTCGTCCTGCGTCTATTCAATTTTCCGAGCAGATTTTTATTCATGTTTGTCCAGCCAAGATTAATTTTACTGACAACGTTGTGTATAGCTGGTATATACGGTTTTTTTTTAGTATAATTTGCTGTAACGTAAACGATTTGCATATATTTTTTATGTTAGGTTAATAACAAGTGAGAATGTATTTGATTTCTACTGTAACGTAAATGATAAGTGAGACATTTCAATTTCTAACAAAACAAAATAATCGCCTCTTTATAATAATCCACAGTTTTGTATATATTTTTGATGTTAAGTAAATAATACGTGAGATAATTCGTTTATAGGTAGCTGCCCCCATAGTTCCCCAATATATATCTCATTAAAAGCTGCATTAATCCAAGAGGATTAATTTCTTTTGTCATATTAATTTTTGCTGTTAAGTATATGATAAATGAGATATTTCAACCTAATAAGTAACACTCCCCTTGCCCCTTAGATAATCTTCTTATTAAAAACTGCGTTGAAGAGAAATAAAAAAGTTCCGCATATACATGTTTAACGTAAAGTATTTAATAAATGAGATATTTCAAGATTTTAGTCTTAAGCTGTACTCTTGTAACGCCCCGAAAACACCCCCTAGAATGCTTTATAGGTTATGTTCGAATCCTGACTTAACTCTATCATCATACCAAATTTCGTAAAAATATGTCCAGCCGTTTTTGATTGAATCTCTAACGAACAAACATTTTTTTTTGCGTATATTTCCATATAATCATTTAAAACGTCTAGAAATGAAATATGATGCCGAAAATATAAAAAATTTATGTGAAGTGGGAATATTCACACATTTCAGGGTTTCACAGGTATATAATAAGTGAAGGCGGTATGCTGAGTGTGTAGGACAAATTTTACTTTGTAGTAATCACGGCAAAATGAACGATATTTTTAAAATAAATTATCGTCTGTTAATCATATAATAAGACTGGTTTTTAAATTTACGCTTTTAAAAATTTAATACAACATTTTTCAAAATATAACTAGAATTTTGACAAAATAATTTCAACATAATAAAAATGCAAAAAAAAAAAACAGAAAAAATAAAATTCACTCCGTACTCGAAACCATTCGTTTTCCAGCTTACGACACCAGTGCTCTAACCCAGCGATTCCCAAACTTTTTTGACCGCGACCCGGTACGTGGTTTTAAAATTTTTCGCGACCCACCTTATGAAAAAAAAACATTTATTTACAAAACAAATTTTATTTTAAAGCAGTAGCTTTATAGTAATAAAGAGTAATAAATAGTGATAAAGAGTATAGTATAGTAATAAAGAATATAAAGTCGGTTTACGATAACTATGAGATGACGTCACAGTTGGTTAATTTAAGTACCAACGTTATGATACGTTTTAATCAACATCAATCCATAACTCGGTTAGTACATTTATTTATTTAATTTTGATACATTTTTTTAATGTTGCCAGTTTGAAATTGGATTGTTCAATTGTTATTTGTCAGGTTGACATTTAGGTGTTTAGAATTTAGTGAGGTTAAATTTTATTTTTTTTTAAATTTTATTGTAATAAAAATGCCCAACGCTCTTAGTAGCCGTGCTCAAAGGATGGTTTTGTCTCTTATTAATTATTTTTAAAGTAATTTTAGCGTACTCATGAAATTTACACTTGCAGCTAGCGGCAATAAACTGTTCGACTGGAAATAATATTTGAATATTCATTATTCGAAACAAAATTGTATCTAACATCTGAAATTCAAAAATTTCTGTTCGAATAATAAAAAATTTGACTCTTTATCATTGCTTTCCGATATCATTTAGTGAGTTCAGGAAGCAAGCTCGGAGCGTTCGAGAAAAGGTCTAAACGAGTTTATTCGAGCGGTCTGAAAAAAAAAAAAATAATATGTACAAAAGAAATCTTTTTTGTGTTTTTACAATTTTTTCGCGACCCGGCAAAATTTTTCTGCAACCCGGTGCCGGGTCGCGACCCATAGTTTGGGAAACGCTGCTCTAACCCATTAAGCTATCGCACGCCTTGCATGTGAGTGTCTTACATTGGTATAACTTTTGTACTTTGAGAACCAAAAACCACAATAAATGCGTTATTTTCCGAAAACATAATCTGATCAAAAATTCCTGTTGTACTACTTCGGTTCACACCAATATACATTACTTAGAATTTTTTTAGATTTTTAGTTTAAACCATCTGGGCTACAGGGTGTGGGACAAAATTTTTTTTGCACAATTTTGTCAAAAATCGCATCAAAATAATTTATTTTGCAAAAATAAAAATTTGATCGTTAATTCACGTACTAAGGGCTTTCATTTGATACCCTACTCAGAATTTTAAAAAAAATATTTTTGTTTTCGATGAGCACATATTTGTTTATATTTTTAGGGGGGTATGTTTTTTAGATGTTTTAGTATTTTTCCTATGTGCGGGTCAAAGAGTTGTATAAGCATGCCAAATTTCAACTCTGTAGGTTTAGCCGTTTGGCTACAATTTTTACCGAACAGACAGACAGACAGACAGACAGATGACAAAATGACGGTATAAGGGTTTTTTACTCATACCTACAAAACCCTAAAAAGACAGATTGGCCTCCAATTTTATTAATATAGATATTTATTTATTTAAGAGTTGCCGTGGCTCCGTGGTAAGTCCGATGGCTACAGAACACGGTGACGCGGGTTTATATCCTGGACACCATTTCGGAATAATTGTCCTGAAACAATTTGCAGTCAGCTTAGGGGCCGACTCAGTCTCAAATCTATATTAATATAATTGAAGGCTATATTTTTTTTCTTTTATTTTCCGGCATCATATTTGGTTTCTACGCGATGATTTAAGATCTGATGATTATAAGAAAATATCCGCAAAAAAACAATATTTGTGTGTCTGTCCGAGATTCACGCAAAAACGGATAGACATGTTGTTACGTCATTTGTTTAGAATGAAACCAGGATTCGAACATATGCTATAAGGCATCTCAAAAGTTTTATTTTAGGGGGGATTTTGGGTGTTAAAACCGTTTAATAATAAGAAAACAAATATTTGTTGTTCAATGCATTTTTTTATTTAGGTGAAAGTTTGGGGAGTTACGGGGGGGTTATATAATATATCTTATCATAATATAATCATTAAAAGGGGGGGTATATAAATATCTCCCTTATAATTGACTTGACAGCAAAAACGTAAAGAGAAATAAAAATATAATAAGAAAACACATCATTTTTGCTTTATACATTTTTAGGCTTTTGTAGGTATGACCAAAAAACCCTTATATCATTATTTTGTCGTATGTCTGTCTGTCTGTCTGCTCTGTCTGTAAAAATTGTAGCCAAATGGCTAAACTTAGAGAGTTGAAATTTGGCATGCTGATACAACTCGTTGACCCGCACATAGGAAAAATACCAAAACATCTAAAAAACATATCCCCCTAAAAATATAAACAAATATGTGCTCATCGAAAATAAAAAATATTTTTTAAAAATTCTGAGTAGGGTATCAAATGAAAGCCCTTAGTACGCGGATTAATGATCAAAATTTTATTTTTGCAAAATAAATTATTTTAACGCGATTTTTGCCAAAATTGTGCAAAAAATTGTTTGTCCCACACCTGTAGCCTGATGGTTTATACTAAAAATCTGAAAAAATTCTAAGTAATGTACATTTGTGTGAACCGGAATAGTACGACAGGAATTTTTGATCAGATTATGTTTTCGGAAAATAGCATTTTTTGTATTTTTTGCTTGACCATGTATATATTTAATGATATTATATAGTACAGTAAACAGAGCGCTTTGATGGTGTAATGCTTAGCGTACTCGAGTTCTAACTTGCAAACTCGAGTTCGATCCGGCCTGGAGACAATTTTTTTTATGTTTTTTTTGCGTTTTTATTTTGTTTAAATTATTTTTTCAAAATTGTAGTTATATTTGGGCAAATATTACATTTATTTTTTAAAAGCGTAAATTTAATAACCAGTGGAAATTGTTGAAATTGAATAAACGAAATCAGAAGGGCGGAGCTTATGACTAAAACAACCAATGGATGCCATAGGCGCAATTTTCAAATTCTTATTGAACCTTGCTATATAAAAGAAATACTGCACATATTTAGAAACCTACATAATGGTATTAGGCATTCTAATTAAAATTAACAAAATAAAAAAAAATATTTTAACATAAAATTTGTTTTTGCATCCCAAATAATCATTATTCACTTACTAAATACCTGCGAAACCCTAAAATGTGTGAAAATTCACACTTCACATCAATTTTTAAGGTTTTCATACCTACGACCAGCAAAAAACCATTAAAATGTTATGTGTCTGTCTGTCTGCGCGGCAGAAATTGTAGCCAACGGCTCATTTACCTGATTTAATCAATCATCAAAAATATTTTCATTTTTGTTTTATCCATACAAAACATTGCATTAATTTCATTTTATATAGAACAAATTTCAAATAATTGTTCCCTTCGCGATTTGCAACATAATTTAAAAGTAAATATATTTAAAGATTTATTTCATTTAGTTTTTTAATTTTTTGTTTTCATTTTCTAACTGATTCAGTCTAACAATCACACTATCCAATCGCTTGGTCTGGTCCAGATTTTTACCGACCGTCAACATATATAAGGGAGGTATTGTGATCATACCGATTTTGAAATTTCGAGATTTCGATGGATCTCCACGAATTGAGGTCCCTACATAACGTTTTGACTATTGTTAGCATGATGTCTGTCGGTCTGTCTGTCTGTCCGTCCGTCTGTCTGTCTGTCTGTCCGTCTGTCTGTCCGTCTGTCTGTCCGTCTGTCTGTCCGTCTATCTGTCCGTCTGTCTGTCCGTCTGTCTGTCCGTCTGTCTGTCCGTCTGTCTGTCCGTCTGTCTGTCCGTCTGTCTGTCCGTCTGTCTGTCCGCCTGTCTGTGTACACGTGTAGAGCGAATTCGGCTAAAAGGATTTTTATGAAACTGCATATTTAAGCTTTGGACATCAATGACACGAGTTGATCAACTTTTGGTAAAAATCGGTTGACTAGAAATGGGAGTTTACTCGTGTCGATTTTAAGATTTTTGCGAATATTTAGTAACAGAAAAATATTTCGAAAAAATTTATAGAACAAAAGTTGCTATAAAAGCAATAACCAATAACTTTTATTTGAGACGTTTTTTGATAAAACGAAAAATTTCGAATAATTTCTGTAAAATTTTTCGAAATTTTTCGAAATAGTTTCAATTTTTTCATACTTATATGTAACGTTTCCATGGTCATGATAAATAATATCTCTGTTAGAAAATATTAGGCCAAGTTATTTCTACTATGATGGCGGTCGGTCCTGTGGTGGCCACAGTTGATTTTTTTTTTTGTTTGTTTCGTTGATCGTCCTGTTTGATGCAAGATTTGACTCTATCAGGGACTTCACGGAGTTGATCGTGTCTGACAGTGTTAAAGAGGTCCAGATTGGTGAAAATTTTCGTAGATGATCTCAGAATTTGACAAAAAAAAAAAAAAAATGTAGAAGCAATCTATTGCATCTTTCTGAGCAGTAATAATGAATATGAGAAAAGAAACTATTCCTCTATGTTCAATGCAGTTTTTAATCTATATTAATAAAATTGGAGTCTATAGCTGTCAAGGTTATTTTTTGCCTCATATTTGGTTTCTACACGTTAGAGATCATTATAAGACTACTATTAAAAACCATTTTGACATGGGCCCGGTCTAAACCGGCTACGGCTGCTTGTTTTTCCGGTAGCGAAGCATTGGGTACACTACTAGTTAAATCATAAAATGTAATATTTCTACATTTTATATGATTTTATTTGTAAACGGGCATATAGTTGAAAAAATGTATGTCCATCTGAATAATAATTTTCTTCCTAAAAAAGAAATCTTAATTATACTTCTAGTTGCAGCACCTCCATTAGAGTTTTCCCGGAAACCTAGAACCACTGGTCTGAATAAAAAAAATTTTTTTTTCATCGTACATATATTTCTAACCCTGTAACGTTTTAAAAGAAATTTGTTTATTTTATAAACAAATTTAATACGGTACGCTAATGTACAGCAGCCTACTTTATTAAAATAAGACAATATCGCATAGATTTCGGTAACCATGATTACACAATAATATACAAGTAACAAACAGTATTTTATTATTCGTGAAAATCATTTTAGTATGTGGTCAGACTTTCGTTCTCAACAGAAGAATATTATTATACGGTGAAGAGTATAAGTATTTAGACCTTTAAAGGGATTTGTTTTGAGAACGTAAAGGTGAAAAGGACATTGAGTTCCTACGATTTATTCGGATTAATATTGCCACAATACAAATTCACTACAGAGAGCCGCATAACATCTTAAGGTAATAATCTAAATTATTGTGTTGTATTGCTTGTATATTTTTGTATAATTGTATGCGGCGCTTAAAACGCAAGCATTTACCGAAGTTTAATGGATATGATCTTATTTTAGGCTCTCCTTCCCAGTATTTCTCCTTTTTTCTCTCTCTCTCTCTCCCTCTTGGTGCGTCGCAGGAAATATCCAGAGCCAGCTTACGGCATTGGCGTACTGGTTTGGATAATTTGGGGCTGGACGTACCGAGCGTCGAAAGAAGGCAAGGATAGAGGAAACTTCAAGAAAAGAATCCAGATAAGCATTTTTTTAATCAAAATTATTTGTGTTATTGTTTATATATCGTTTATTTTAAATTTTGAATATCAGTTGTATATATTTTTTTTATACGTTAGATTTTATTCGGAATGTGTAGGAAGTTCGTGGCGCTGGTCGACCAACCCGAGAAAGCTTTGTAATCCAGCGCATTCTGGTAAAATCGCTTTAACCAAATTTACCTTTAATTAATATTTTTATTATTTGTTTGTAATTTATAATATTATTATTCTAAATTTATTTTTGGTATCTATATATTTTATTTACATTTCAATTTTCAATTATAATAAATTTTATTGTTTTGATATTTACTATATTCAGTTGTTGTTATTGACTTATGTCCCAAATATCTCGTTTTAGGTTAGGTTTCGCCTAGTGATGCTGATTTAATCAGTCTTCGTTAAAATCTAGTCTGTGCATGGGATCTACTGGTCGGTCCCAATTATTTTATTTCAGACCAGTTGGCGCCCTTAAATTTTTTTATAATTTCATCTAGTTTTGGAACCGCACGACCGTCTCGGCTGTTTAAAGGCTAGCCACAAAAGACTAAATAAACCTATAGCCGGTGTTTTATAGGTCACATTTCTGGCGCCCAACGTGATTTTTAGTGAGTATTTGGGATAATAAGGATAACGTAGTTGGAAAATAGACGTCTAGTAATTATTTTGTTGTAGTGTTGAAAATTAGGTAAATTTATAATTTTGTTGGCTATTATTTTGTATTCCCGTAAATATGGCCGGTAAAATAAAGAAACAGATTCGATACGAAATAAATCGTTTAAATCATAACGAATTGGATTATGAATTAACGATTAGAGGTTTGCGTGATGTAGGAACGGTAGAGCAAATGCGTGTTGCATTACGGGGTTTATTAAAACTCGAACGGAAGGGTACGGAAATAAAAATGCCAATGTATCCATACGAAGCTAAGGAGGATATTTTAGCATTAAAATTAACAGTTGACGAACTTAACAATTTGAATTCCGAAATGGACGGAGATGTAGAATCGTCGGTTCACAAGAAATTTCGTTCAAAAATAGAATACGCGTTAGGTAGGATCAATAGGATAAAAATAGGGGATTCGGAACATGATTTGCAAAAAGAAAAGAACGATATTTTACTCAAAATTGTTAACTTGTCATCATTGGCAGATATAAAACAAAAATCTTTTCGAAAGTCCAGCACCAAAATTTATGATCAAGTCCCAGTAGATTTATCAGCTATTGATATCAACTTATGTGACGACGAATCGGAAACATCAGATAGCGATGAGTCTTTGCATAATACTCGCGAAAGTTTGAAAAATTTAGCAATGTCAAATCGAAACTCATACTCGGTGCCAGTTTATAAATGGAAATTAAAATATAATGGTGAAGACAAGCAATCACTTAACGCATTTTTGCAAAGCGTTGAAGAAATGCGCGTTGCTAGGAATGTAACGCGACAACAATTATTCTTATCGGCACTAGACTTGTTCGAAGGAAAGGCGAAATGTTGGTTTCGAGTCATTAGAAAATCTGTAAACAACTGGGAGGAACTTGTAGATGCCTTAAAGGACGAATTTCAACCTCCAGACTATGACGAGAAATTATTCGAAGAAATAAAACGTCGTACACAAGGTGCAAATGAGTCGGTAGGGATGTATTTTGCTGTAATGTTAAATTTATTTGATAGAATGTCGATACCATTACCTGAGGCAACAAAACTCAAGATAATTTCGCGAAATATTTTGCCTTATTTACAAACCCAAATAGGTCTAGTAGAACCTAAAAATATAAACGAATTGCGAAAAATCTGCAAGCAATTAGAGCATCGAAATACGCTAATAAAAAATTATACACCACCACCGAACCGGATGATGGAATCTGATTTAGCATACGCTCATAGTAGCAAATCTAGCTATAACAGTAGCTGTCATTCAGTCGAACCGGCAAATAAGAAATCGGTACGTAAATGTTATATTTGTCATGAAGCGGGGCATTTTGCTAATAATTGTTCAAAACCGCGCGAAAAACATTGCTTCAAGTGTAATAAAAAAGGTTTCACTATCCATACTTGTCCTTCATGTTCGTCAAAGGAGGGAAACGAGACGTCAAGGCAATAGAAAATCGGTTATTGTCTTGTACCCCTAAAACGGAAAATCCGATTAAATGTATTTTAGAATTTATTATGAATCACGCCCGAGGCGATGAAAGACCTTATGTCGAAATTGATATTTTAGGAAAGCAATTTTTAGGTTTGTTAGATTCGGGTGCGACTCATACCTTCATGAACGAAGTTGGTTGGAGTGTATTACATTCTATGGGATTTAAATTAGAATGTAATAATAAATTTAATTGTACTGTGGGAAACGGGGAAATTATATATAGTATTGGTTCCTGTTACGTACCAATGAAGTTGGAAAATAGGGAAAAATTAATTAACGTTATAATTGCCCCGAAATTAAGTCATTCGTTAATATGTGGTATTGATTTTTGGAGGGTTATGGAAATCGTCCCAAATCTATGTAGTAACCATTGGAGATTTGCGACACCGACAAACGTTATGACTGTTGATGGTAATCAGTCAGCAATAATAGATGTCGGTAATTTAACATCGGACCAACGCAGTAAACTCGAAAAACTAACTACGAAATACTTTGATGGAATAGGAGATAAGCTCGGTAAAACGTCGTGGATAGAACATGAGATCATTTGTGACCATCCTCCTATAAAACAAAGGTATTACCCGGTATCACCCTACGTTCAAAAACATATCGACGAAGAGTTAGATAAAATGTTAAAACTAGGAGTAATAGAACCGTCGAATAGCGCGTGGTCGTCACCGATATTATTAGTAAAGAAGAAAGATAATTCTTATCGTTTTTGTGTGGACTATCGCAAACTTAATAAGGTTTCTAAACCTAGTGCTTATCCTCTTCCAATGATAAACAGCATTTTAGATAAATTAAAGAACGCGGTGTATCTTACTACTCTGGATGTTAAATCGGCTTATTGGCAAATCCCAGTCAAAAAAGAATGCAAAGAGTTTACGGCATTTACTATTCCGGGACGTGGATTGTTTCATTTTTGTCGCATGCCTTTTGGACTCCATTCTGGAGGTGCGTCGTGGCAAAAACTTATGGATAAAATAATTAGTCCCAAATTAGATCCGAACGCATTCGCCTATTTAGACGATATTATTATAGTTAGTAACACCTTTGAGGTACATCTAACCGTATTATCAAAGGTTCTAAATCGTTTAAAAGAGGCGGGCATAACACTTAGTAAAGACAAATGTAATTTTTGCAAACCAGAACTTAAATATCTAGGCTACATTGTAGATAAATTCGGTCTTCGTGTTGACCCTGAAAAAGTTGAGGCGGTAAGAATTATTCCGAGTCCTAAGTCGGTAAAGGAATTACGTAGGATATTAGGGATGATATCTTGGTATCGGAGATTTTTACCAAACTATTCAACACTTATTGCGCCACTAAACCAACTTTTGCGTAAAAATACAAATTTCAGATGGTCCGAAGAATGCGAGGAGGTGTTGCGAACCGTAAAATCGTATTTGGTTACAGCACCAATATTAAGTTGTCCGGATTTTACACAACCTTTTACGGTACAATGTGACGCTAGTGGTTATGGTATAGGGGCGGTGTTAACCCAAATTATTAACGGAGAAGAAAAAGTGATTTGTTATCTCAGTAAATCGTTAACTAGAAATGAACGAAATTTTAGTACAACCGAAAGGGAATGTTTAGCTGTCATTTGGAGCATTGAAAAATTACGACCATATTTAGAAGGGGTTGAATTTACGGTCATTACGGACCACAGTTCATTGTTGTGGCTCAATAATCTAAAAGACCCAACAGGACGTTTAGCGAGGTGGGCCGTTCGTTTGCAGCAATTCCAATTTAATATCGTTCATAGAAAGGGGAAGGAAAATATAGTTCCCGACACATTATCGCGAGCAGTACCACAAGTAGATTGTATACAAAAAAATGTAGTCGTAATAGACAAGTGGTACAAGAAGTTGATGGAGGAGATAAGAAATTCACCGCAGAAGTATCCATTGTATAAAATAGAAAACGGCATTATATTTAAACACGTTACACCTAAGATCCCTGAACTGTCGGACGAAACGGACGAATGGAAAATCATACCCCCAAAAGAAAAGCGACTGGAAATTTTTAAGCAGTTTCACGATGTCCCAACTGCAGGACATGCTGGAGTGTTTAAAACTTTTCACCGAATAGGTCAACGATATTATTGGCCGAAAATGAAACCAGATATTGCTAGATATGTCAGAAATTGTATGACATGTCAAACTCGTAAACCAGAGTCAAAAGCAAAACAAGGTCTAATGTTGAGTCATCCCAGAATAATTAAACCATGGCAGATGATTTGCATGGATTTCGTGGGACCATTACCGCGAAGCTCGAATGGGAATACATTTATTTTAACGGTAGCAGATTGTTTTACAAAATTTACTAGGTTATTCGCTATGCGGAGTGCTACTGCACAGAATGTTAAGAAGACACTTGAACGCGAAATTTTTTTGTTATTTGGTGTTCCTCAAATAATAATTTGCGATAACGGGAAACATTTTGCTAATAATCTTGTTAAGCAACTGTGTGCAGAATATGATGTACGAATACGTTTTACACCGTATTACCATCCACAAGCAGATCCAGCGGAAAGAATAATTAGAGTAGTGAAAACCATGATATCTTGTTACATCGATGAAGATCAAAGAAAATGGGATGCTGAATTAGATAAAATTGGATGTGCGATCCGTACAAGTGTACACGAAACAACTGGACACACACCGTATTTTCTAAATTTCAGCAGGGAACAGATATTAAATGGTGCATACTACCAGAAAGACAATGAAGAGACAGATGAAGAAGTTCTTGGAACACCAGAAATAAGAGCAAAGGTATTAAATAAGGTGTACAAGAAAGTTCGCGAACGTTTGAACAAGTCTTTTCAAAAAAATAAAAAAATATATGATTTACGAAGAAGAGAAGACACTTACGAAATAGGCGATGAAGTATTACGTAAGAATTATTCTCTCTCGGACGCTAGTAAACATTATAATGCAAAGTTAGCACCGAAATTTATTGGACCTTTTTACATTAAGGAAAAACTATCGCCATGGACGTTTATATTAGAAGATAAATTTGGGGTTCATAAAGGAACATGGCATGCGAAGGACTTAAAAAAATTAATAAAAGAACAGGATTTTGGTTAGGGTTTAGTTTCGGTTAATTTTAAATAATGTTAGTTATTATTAACGTTAGTTTAGGTATAGAGTAGAATATAGTGAAAAAAAAAAACAAAAAAAAAGATATTGCTTAGTGGAAATATTTCTTGAGGGAAAGTATTTTTCTTGAAGTAAAGGGGGGAATGTAACGTTTTAAAAGAAATTTGTTTATTTTATAAACAAATTTAATACGGTACGCTAATGTACAGCAGCCTACTTTATTAAAATAAGACAATATCGCATAGATTTCGGTAACCATGATTACACAATAATATACAAGTAACAAACAGTATTTTATTATTCGTGAAAATCATTTTAGTATGTGGTCAGACTTTCGTTCTCAACAGAAGAATATTATTATACGGTGAAGAGTATAAGTATTTAGACCTTTAAAGGGATTTGTTTTGAGAACGTAAAGGTGAAAAGGACATTGAGTTCCTACGATTTATTCGGATTAATATTGCCACAATACAAATTCACTACAGAGAGCCGCATAACATCTTAAGGTAATAATCTAAATTATTGTGTTGTATTGCTTGTATATTTTTGTATAATTGTATGCGGCGCTTAAAACGCAAGCATTTACCGAAGTTTAATGGATATGATCTTATTTTAGGCTCTCCTTCCCAGTATTTCTCCTTTTTTCTCTCTCTCTCTCTCCCTCTTGGTGCGTCGCAGGAAATATCCAGAGCCAGCTTACGGCATTGGCGTACTGGTTTGGATAATTTGGGGCTGGACGTACCGAGCGTCGAAAGAAGGCAAGGATAGAGGAAACTTCAAGAAAAGAATCCAGATAAGCATTTTTTTAATCAAAATTATTTGTGTTATTGTTTATATATCGTTTATTTTAAATTTTGAATATCAGTTGTATATATTTTTTTTATACGTTAGATTTTATTCGGAATGTGTAGGAAGTTCGTGGCGCTGGTCGACCAACCCGAGAAAGCTTTGTAATCCAGCGCATTCTGGTAAAATCGCTTTAACCAAATTTACCTTTAATTAATATTTTTATTATTTGTTTGTAATTTATAATATTATTATTCTAAATTTATTTTTGGTATCTATATATTTTATTTACATTTCAATTTTCAATTATAATAAATTTTATTGTTTTGATATTTACTATATTCAGTTGTTGTTATTGACTTATGTCCCAAATATCTCGTTTTAGGTTAGGTTTCGCCTAGTGATGCTGATTTAATCAGTCTTCGTTAAAATCTAGTCTGTGCATGGGATCTACTGGTCGGTCCCAATTATTTTATTTCAGACCAGTTGGCGCCCTTAAATTTTTTTATAATTTCATCTAGTTTTGGAACCGCACGACCGTCTCGGCTGTTTAAAGGCTAGCCACAAAAGACTAAATAAACCTATAGCCGGTGTTTTATAGGTCACAACCCAGTCCTCATTTGAAGTATTTGAACTCAACTAAATTGTGTGTCTGGGTATGAACATGTAGAAAGATTGTTTCCGTACTTATAAACTGGCGTTTAGTTAGGTATGCTGTTGTCGGCGCTTGTAAACATCGTTTAATGGACAAGTAGCATCATTACCAGTGCTGTTTAACAAAATTTCTTCATCAAAGAGTGGGCTGGTTTATAATAAATGTTCCTGTAGATGTTTGGGGGAGTAATATATCTGCTAAAACATATCACTTATGCAGACTATACGTTGGAAAGCAAATTCATAACAAAATAGTTAAATTTATTCTGCCAATAAGTAGTTGTAAATGTCGGTAATTCGCAACATCAAAGAAATTTTATAAATAAGTATCAAAAAGAATCAACAAAGTATTAGAAAACTTATTGTCATTTTCTTGTAAGCTGATAAATAATGTTTCAAAGATTCTTGTTATTCATCGGTGTATGTATTAAGCGCCAATAAGCGTTCTACGTGCCCGGGTGTAACATGTAATAGGTTACGTAAATGATACACATGTATACTGCTTGATAGTTCTTTATTGACTGCCTATGATGTGGTCTAGGCTCGTCTGTCTAGGTCCGTACCTTTATCTTGTACATACATTACATCTCCCTTTTTCTTAAGATAATACTTTATATACTATGTGTTACATTAATTATAAATTTATACTATACTTAACATACCTTTTACATACTTAACATTTATATCTTTTTTTTTTTTTTTTTTTTTTTTTTTATTTTTTATTCTTTTTTTTTTTTAACTATATTTACAAACTATATACAAATTATTTACAACTAAAAAAAAACAACATTAGAAAAACAAACCTTATACAAAATAAAGTTTATTTTCTTTTAAATACAAGTCGATCAGGAGGTTTAATTTCTCTTCCTGATCTAGATATATTTCTAGGTTCAGAAGGTGGCTCTGCATTTATAATTTTATTTTCATCTTCAAATAAACTATTTTTAATTTCATTTTCGACTTCATTGTAATCATTTTCCTCTGGTTCTACTTTAACGATTTCTTCTTTACAATTTGAAAACGGATTTAGAAATCGTCGGTTTCTTTCTAATATGGACCCATTTTCTAAGCTAACTTGATATGATCTTGGTCTATTTAAAACATTTTTTATAACACCTTTTTCCCAAACCTTATCTCTTTTAACAAAAACAGGCTGTCCCGTTTCTAAATCTTTCAAATTCTTAGCGGTTCTATCATAATATTTTTTCTGTTTTAATTGTTTAGACTTTAATTTTTTCTTAACAATTTTATTTTTATCATTAATTTTATTTGTAAAATGATTACAATCAGGCAACAAACCTCTTAGTTTCCGATTCATCAAAAGCTGAGCGGGTGAGTCCAAACCAGACAGTGGCGTGTTTCGTAGTTCTAAAAGTGCTAAATACGGGTCTTGTTTAGTTTCAATAGTTTTTCTTAAAACTCGCTTGACTGTCTGTATTGTCCTCTCCGCCATACCGTTTGATTGAGGGTATTTAGGACTACTCCTAACATGTTCAAAATTCCATTCTAACGTAAAATTTTTAAATTCTGCACTCGTAAATTGAGTACCGCCATCAGATATTAATAATTTAGGAATTCCATGTCTCGCAAAAATTGATTTTAAACTGATAATTACATTAGAACTGGTAATTTTGTTCAAAATATTAATTTCAACAAATTTTGAAAAATAGTCTACTACAAGTATGTAATATTTATTATTCAATTCAAATATGTCAACACCAACCTTTTCCCATGGACCATTAGGTATTTCATGTGGCATCATAGGTTCCTTTAAATTTTCACGTCTATATTTATTACATACAAAACAATTTTTTATAAATTTTTCTATATCTTTATCTATATCTTTCCAATATAAACACTCTCTGGCCCTATTTTTACATTTTTCAATACCTAAGTGTCCATAGTGTATTCGTTCTAACATTTCATTTTTTAATTTTGTAGGTACAACAATTCTTTTATTTTTAAATATAATATCATTTTTTACTGTTAAATCTCCAGCCAACCTTTTATAATATTCCAAATCCGGTGAATAGGTTATTGAAAAGTCCCAGCCAACATTTATACAACTTCTTAATTTTTGTAGTTCTCCGTCTTCAGCTGTGAATTTTTGAAATTTTAATACCTGCGAATCGGTGATATTTAAAGATAAAATCATTAAATCTGAATGGTATTCTAATTCATTATCTATTTCTGCAAAGTTATTATTTATTTCGTATGCGCGCGACAATGCGTCTGCTATATACAATTCTTTGCCTTTTTTAAAACGTAACGTTAGATCATAATTTTGCAAACGTAATAATAAACGTTGAAGACGTAACGGACAATCATTCAGTGGTTTATTAATGATTGACAAAAGCGGTTTGTGGTCGGTTTCTACAACAAATTTTCGACCATATAAAAATTCTCTAAATCTTTCACATCCGAAACAAATAGCTAGCATTTCCTTTTCGATTTGCGCATAATGTTTTTGTACCGCAGTAAGTGCGCGGGACGCGTACGCCACTGGTGCGCCATCTTGTAACAAAACAGCACCAATTCCGTCCTTGGAGGCGTCTACTGACAAAATTACCGGTTTTTGCATGGAATAGTATTGAAGTACAGGGGGTTGTACTTAAAATATTTTTCAAATTTTCAAAACATTTATCATGGCAATCAAGCCATTGGAAGTGTACGTCTTTTTTAATTAATGATCTTAAAGGCGAACTTTTTTCCGCAAGATTAGGAATAAATTTTGATAGATACGTTAATATACCTAAAAAACGTTCTATATCTTTTTTATTTACTGGTTTTTGAAACTAAGAATCGCACTTATTTTTTTAGAATCGGGGCGAATCCCGGAGCTACTTAGTGTATGACCCATATATTGTAATTCAACTGCTCTAAATACACATTTATTTTTATTTAATTTTATGTTATATTCTATTATTCTATCTAATACTTTCTTTAATCTTTCGTCGTGCTCTTCTTTAGTAGAACCCCATATTAAAATATCGTCGATGTACGTATCGACACCTTCAATGTCATCAAAAATTTGTTTAACGATTCTGTGAAATATTTCAGGTGCGCACGAAATACCGTAAGGCAATCTTAAATATTTGTAACGACCAAAAGGAGTACTAAAAGTAGTTAATTTCGAACTAAATTCGTCTAGTTTAATTTGATAGAAACCTTGACTTGCGTCGAGCGTACTAAAAAATTTTGCACCTGATAACTTAGCTGTAATTTGATCAAGAGTAGGTAACTGAAAATGTTCCCGTTTGATGGCTAAATTTAAATTTTTGGGATCCAAACAAATTCTTAATGAATCGTCTTTTTTGCGAACAACGACTAAAGAATTGACCCATGCTGTCGGCTCGGTGACTTTCTCAACTATTTTTAATTTTTTTAATTTATTTAATTCTTCTTTAACTTTATCTTTGATCGCTAGCGGGATTTTTCGCGGAGCATTAACAACCGGCCTAATTTTCTCATCGACAGTTATATGACACGGTTCAACTTTTACACAGCCTATTCCTGTAAATATACCAGAATAATTTTTTAAAAAATCTATCTCGTCGATAGCCAAAACTCTTTTTATTAAATTTAGTTGTTGGCACGTTTCAATACCTAAAACTGGTGGAATATTTTTAACATTCACAATATAAAAATTTATTAACTGTAAACTATTTCGAAACTGACATCTCAAAGTTATTTTACCTAATGTGTCAAGTGTCAAACCCGAATATGAAGTTAATCTAGTATTTGTCACATTTAATAAATTTTTATTAATATTTAGTTTCTTAAATACATCTATAGGAATACAGTTAGCCTGTGCTCCTGTATCGATTTTGAAATTAATTAATTCCTTATTTATTTTTAGTTGACAAGACCAATGCTTTTGCAATTCATTGTTTTCTAAGGAACCAATGAAAACTTTGTTATTATCATTAATTTCACAATCGGAAGTATCACTACTACAGTGCGAATTTTCATCAATGTTATGCATAAATTTATTTTGATTCCGGCAAAGTTTTGCAAAATGATTGAAACCATTACATTTATAACACTTTTGCCTAAAAGCGGGGCACTTAAAATTTGCATGAAAAACACCACATTTACCACACTCACGAAGTTCTTCGTTTGGGCTCGGCTTTCTCCAAGTTTCCTTCGGTTTGAATCGGCTGAAGTTGGCGGACTTGAACGTCCTCTCTGCGACCTTTGATGACGTCGATGGTCTCTGGCGTGGACAAGAAATTGCATGTAACTGCTGCTCGGTTGCGGCTATTTCCCGCGATTGTTGTCTGGAAATTTCCATGGCCCGGCACATGTTTAGGGCTTTTTCCAAGTCCAAATCACTTTCGCCAAGTAGTTTTTCGCGTAGTTTACCATCGCGAACACCACAAACTAGGCGATCTTTTATTAAACTGTCCATTAGATCACCGAATTCACAATTTTTAGCCTTATTTTTTAGATCGGTAACGTATTGATCGATATTTTCGTGTGACTGTTGGTCTCTCACAAAGAACTGATGTCTCACGTAGGTTAAGTTTTTTCGCGGTTTAAAATAGTTTTCAAATTTATTTAAAAGCGCGTTCACTTTACCTTTTTCAGTTTCACTAAACTCAAAAGTTTGATGAATATCGAAGCACTCTTCTCCGATATAGTGTAAAAGCACGGCACACTGCGTTGCTTCCGGCTTTTTATTAATTTCACTAGCAATTATATAATTTTCAAATCGCATACGCCACTTGGTCCAGTTAACTTCCACGTTCCCTTCAAGATTAAGAGGGAGTAACGGCGTTTTATCCGTCATTATTTACTATTTTAAATTAATTATCGTTAATTATTTGATTTTTATTAACCTGACTGCGCCATGTAACATGTAATAGGTTACGTAAATGATACACATGTATACTGCTTGATAGTTCTTTATTAACTGCCTATGATGTGGTCTAGGCTCGTCTGTCTAGGTCCGTACCTTTATCTTGTACATACATTACAAAATTTAAATTTTTATTAAACCCGGGTATAATTGAAAGTAAAGCAATATTTACTCTCGCTGGTCGGCGCAAGTTAGCAAGCGCTTATAGTCGGCGGTAACAATCTTTCTACGTGTTCGTACCCTCAGTTTGCATGCTTTGGTTTGTAAGAACATCACGACACATTTAACTATCGCTTCAAGGTCGTTCGTTTTTCTACTGCAATGGAAATCCGTATCCGTGTCTGTATCTGCGGATAAGGATGCACATAATCCGTATCGGTATCCGCGGATATGGCTTTTATGTGATCCGGCACATCACTAGAAATTATTACAAGTCTTTCGCGAAATAACGACTAAGCCACCTTCTGTACATGTTACTGATTCTGGTGTTACGAAAAAATTGTTCCGCGACTTGGAAAAGATTAGGAACCACTGATCTTAGTATTAAGTAAGATTTGTACAAAACCTGATTCAGAAACCGGTTTCCGAATTCCAGTATTTCAAACAAACAGGTTTTAGAATTATTTCCAAAAAAATAAATAAAAAATAACTGTCCAAATGTTCAGAATCAGTTTTTAAAAAAGTTTTATTACGTCATTAACAAAATTAAATTATTATAGTTCAAGATTCTAATTAAGACTAAAAAAATAACAAACAGAACATGTTAATATAGACTGAAAAGAAAATGCTGATTATTAAAAGTGTCAAGTACATCTTGGGAATATGTTATGTAAAAGGGTGGTGTCTTATTATGTGGAGTCAGCGGGAACTGTTGAGGTAACTCCTCCCCCCTTGGACGAAGGCTTCCTCCGGAAGGCTGTTCGATTTTGGATTTTCTTGGGAATTTTCCTTTTCATTTTCTTGATTTTGCAGCTTCTTGGATATCTTGTTTTTTACCCATTTTATGAGAAGGTAAAAACTTCCAATGGATAGGATGACGTACAGCGTGATTGTCCAAATTTTGGCATGGCATTGGACAATGTTTTGATCTTCTCGATACATCACAGCAGGATTTGCTTGTATTTTTTCAAGTTTGAGCGTGTTTAATTTTTCTATCTTCGGAAATACACCCAAATATTGGTTGATTTCAGTGATGAATTCCGGTTGATTATTGGCGATGTTTAATCGTGTGTATTGGCAGTGTCTTGGGTTTCCTTGATGAATGATGCCTTCTTCGCAATCAGCCTTGTAGTTTGTTAACAGATGACTGGGACATTGGTACACCTTACTCTTGGTACAGATACCAGTCAGAGGTATAATATTATGTTCGGATTTTAAAACATATTTAATATTTGGAATTATGGTCACAAAATCTTTTTCATGCTCAGTGGGTATTGGTTTTAAATAATAAAGTTCATAATTTTGTTCAAAGTCAATAGGCAAGCTTAAGAAGTAAATAATTTACTAATTTAATAATTAATCGTTTGATGCTTGAAAATTTTTGAATTTATAAGTTTGTTTTCTTGGATTTTTAATATTAGAGAGGTGAATGTTGTCCGCGGTATTACCGTGTGTTGTTTCGATTTTCGCGGTTTTTAATTTGGGATCTACACTTATAATTTTTTCCTCTTTGTATTTATTTTTTGTTTTCCGCTGTTTTTGTTTATTCTTAACATAAACTTTTTCAGGTATTTTGGGGAGATCTTGTCTATTTTCGTTAATTTTAGTTATTTTATTTTCTTTGTTTACTGACAAGGTTTCATTTATCTTGTTGTAAAGAAGTCTAATTTTATTTTTATGATTTGTCACGTAATTGTTGACTAATTGTTGTCCTAGGTCAATGTCAAATGGTGAATCTGAGTTTAGTTGTCCGGATATTATTTCTGCTGGTGTCAGCTTTGTGACGGAATGCACGGAGTTGTTATACGCTAAAAGGGCGTAGTTTACTTTAATTTCAATGGGGTCTTTAGAATATTCAGCTTGGTTATTTAATAAACGAATGTGTTCTATAAGAGTTGAGTGGAATCTTTCTATTTGTCCGTTCGATTCCGGATGTTGGCTACTAATGAAATGAATTTTGATTTTATGAACCTGCAACAATTCTTTTACGACTGAATTTTTGAACTCGAGTCCGTTATCAGATATGACTTGTTGCGGTATGCCATGGTGGGTAAAGAATTTAACAAGGTTATTTACTACTTCTATCCCTTGTGCTGAATTTAGTTTATATGCCTGGGCATATTTTGAAAATGAATCTATGATGGTGAGGAATTTAACGTTTTCTAATGTTATGCTATCTACATGTACGATTTCAAATGGTTTTGTAGCTGTGGGGGTTATATTGAATTTTAGTTTCAGGGGTATTCTATCGTATTTTGTCATCTGACATAACTCACAATTGTTAATAAAGGTTTGAATTGATTTACGTTGATTGGGCCAATAATATCGTGATTTAATTTTTATTTCGGTCTCGTCAAGACCTCGGTGGTTTGTCTTACTTTCGTGATAATTTTGAATAACTTTTAAAATTTCATCCTCGTTTTCTACATCTACTAATTTTTCTGTGCATTTTACAAAATTAAGTTGAGTATTTTTGAAATATTTTTGAATGACTAGACTAAACTTTTCGTAAACGGGATCTTCGAAATAAAAATGATACTTAATTTTTGGTACTATGTATTGTTTTATAAAATTTATGACATCGTGTTCGAAATTGTTTTTTGAAATTTTGAAAATAATTCGTTGTTTATTATTGAATAATTTTATAATTGAAGGGACTGGTGGGTCATAGTTTATTTCTGATACTATGATTTGATTCATACCGTGGTTAACTGGGGAATCAATTATCGGTAGTCCTACTACAGGGTTATCTATATTAGAATGTATAGTCTGATCGTCTGAGTCGTCGTCAATGGTTATAGTTTCTAGTTCGGGTTCACCTATTTCTACAAATAAGGATTCATTGTCCGCATTATCTTTTGATGTTCCGGGTTTGTCAAATTGTTTATTAAAATCTTTCATAAATTTAAATATTCCTTCGTCTTGGTCTATAGTCTCGTGCATGTTAATTTGTATACGGGATAACGCATCTGCATTGCTGTTTAGTAAACCTTTTTTATAAATAACAGTGTATTGGTACTCTTCGAGCTTGAGACGCCAACGCATTAATTTTGAATTAGGTTCATTGAGTGAGAATAACCATTCGAGTGGTTTGTGATCAGTTATGATGTTAAACTTTCTACCGAAAACATAAGGTCTAAAATATTTCACGGCAAAAATTACAGCAAGAAGTTCTTTTTCTATGGTACTGTAGTTTATCTCTGAACTATTTAAGGTCCTACTAGCATACGCTATCGGAAGGTCGGAACCTATTTTACCTTGTGAGAGCACTGCTCCTATCGCGAAGTTGCTCGCGTCACTAGTGATATTAAATGTCTTAGTGAAGTCAGGGTATTACAGTAGCGGTTCGTTAATCAGGAGATTTTTGCACATATTGAAACAATTAGCGTATTCTGTGTCTTTGATATTTATGATAGAGTCTTTTTTGAGGCATTTGGTTAGCGGTTTTGTTATCTTGGCAAAGTCCTTGATAAATTTCCTATAATAACCTAGTAAACCAAGGAATCCTTTTAATTGTTTTGGGTTTTTAGGGATTGGATAATTTTGGATTGCAACTATCTTATCGGGATTGGGTCTTACGCCGTCAGGTGTTACGATATGGCCTAAATATGATACTTCTTTCTTTAAAAACTCCGATTTGTCAAGTTGTATCTTAAAGTTTGCGTGTCTCAAACGGTCGAAGACAGATCGCAAATTTAGAACATGTTCCTCGAGGCTTGTACTAAATATGATAATGTCGTCTAGGTAGACTAAACATTTATCGTTTAAAAGACCTCTCAAAATAGCTTCCATGACACGTTGGAAAGTCGCGGGCGCATTTTTAAGCCCAAATGGCATACGAAGAAATTCATAATGTCCATTTTCCGTATTGAACGCCGACTTTTCTATATCGTCGCTATCTAACTCTATCTGATGGAAACCTGATGCCAAATCAAGTGTCGTGAAGTATTGGCATCTCCCTAACTTATCTAGAAGGTCATTAATGTTAGGCAAGGGATACCTATCACCGATTGTTTTATCGTTAAGCTTTCTATAATCTACCACGATTCTCCATTTCTGATGACCTGACGCGTCTAGTTTTTTGGGGACAATCCATATCGGGGATGACCACGGACTGTAGGAAGGCCTAATAATATTCTGGTCCAACATCTTTTTTATTTGGTTTCGTACTTCGGTTCGATGGATTTCCGGGTACCGATATGATTTTGTGTAAACGGGAATCTCGTCACTAGTTCTTATTCTGTGTTTTATTTTATTTGTAAATGAAAGGGGTTTATCATCTAAATGAAATATATCTGCGTATTCTTTGAGTAGTTTACAAATTTCGTTCTTTTCTTCGGGGTTCATATGTTCCGTCCTAATTTTGGAAACATCGAATTTTATCTTGTCGGTATTAAAGAAATTTAAGTTTGGTTCAAATGAATTTTGCTCGTTATTCTCGAATTTCTCGGCGTGAAAGTTATTATCCAAATTTAGTGTTATGTCGGATTCTGTTGGGTTCAAAATAGTACAAATAGCTTGATGATTATTTACTTTGGTTAGACATTGTGGTATCTCTAATTTATTGAATTTTGAGTAGGGAATCATAACATCACCGTTTTTTATATTTTTTACGTTAATTTTTATCACTTGTTCAGATTTCGCTTGGATTTGGATATTATTTACGGTTGGTTTAGAACAAAGGAAATTGATTTTTAAGGACGTTTCAGGAGTGATCAATTTATTATCAACCAAATCAATTTTTGCGTTTAGTAATTTAAGATTATCTAAACCTAAGAGGCAATCAAAGTATTTGTGAAATTTAAACAAATGGAATTTTAAAGGGAAACTGTTTGTTTTAAGTATTTTAGGACTTGGCATAGACATACTGTAGTACTCTGTTGAATTACCGTGTGCCGATGATATTTGAAAGGGATCATTGACTATTGATTTTTGAAAATACTTCTTTGCAATTTCGGGATTTATGAATGACTTAGTGCTGCCTGTGTCTAACAACACTTTTAAATTATTGTCAGGGAATACAATGTACGGTAATTGGCTTTTGTTATTATTTAAATTTAGTAATTCAAACGGGGGTCCGAGGCTATTTCCTCTAAAAAATTATGATCGTTTGAATCATCAATTTGTTCTACAGATTGTTCATAATAATCATCTGGTTCGAGTTCTGAATGTATCTGTTCTGTTTCTAAATTATTGTCACCAATATTGAACAGTTCTTCAGATAAGAATTTTGGTTCGTTTTGCCTAAAGTTGAAATTTTGTTGAGGTTGTGGTCTCTGGAAAGTATTATTTGTGCAAACTGACATGGGAGTTGGTTTGGGTAGATTTTGATTTGTACCTGGTCTAAACACGTTTTTGTTAGGTGGGTTAGTGTTTTTATGATTGTTGAACGTTTGTGAAGTGGATGCGGGTGAAAATTTTGATTGTTGTTGGTATTGAGAACGTTGGAAGGGTTGTTGGTATTGAGAACGTTGCGAGGGTTGTTGGTATTGAGAACGTTGCGAGGGTTGTTGGAATTGCGTTCGCATTGAAGGGTTGTAAGTTTGTGAAATGGTTTTTTGTGATTTTACATTATATGTGTGTTTGTCGATTTTATGTCTAGTTTCTAAGTTAAAATCGTTTGTAAGCATGTTAAGGGCTTCATTAAGATCTGTGGGATTTTTAGTTCTCATCAGAGAGCCTATGGGTTCTCTAAGTCCACGTAATAAAACTCGTAAAGCTAGATTTATTAAAAATTCGCTAAGGGCTGGTCTACAACTAGGAGTATAATGACTTGTTAAATATGATATTTGTAAGTTTAATAATTTTTGTATTTTTAAGTAAAAGTCAAAAGGTGACTCATTTTGTATTTGTTTCAATTCGGATAATTCTATACATAACGTATAGACATCTCTTTTATCGCTATACGCGTTTATTAGGGCAGCTTTTAATTCTGTCCAATTTGTTATATGGCTAGAGGATATATTTATTGCCGCTTCGCCTTTTATTTTTGAAATGAGACTAGACAAGAGATATTCGTTCTCAAAGTCGTCTGGGTTGCTATTATTATAAAACTTAGTGACTAATTTTTCTGAGATTTCGATGAATCTCGATAAAAGTTCCGGTTGTCCATGGAATTCTGGGACCATAGCCAGATATTCCTTTCTAAGGGTCGGACGAACCGTTGAATTTACGGGGCCTGGTAGTGCCATTTCTTTATTCAAGTCTAAACTTGTATTAAAAATATTAACTAAATTTTCTACTGAGCCAGAATTAGAATTATCGTGACTGTAATTCGGGTCGCTATCCGAAGAGTTGGATAAATAACCTCTGAATGACATCAATACTCACAAGAATAGTAGTGTCCACCTGTCCATCGATTGGAATTGGCTGGAATCGGAATTGGCTGCGTGAAGTCTTCGATCTTCGTTCGGAGAGTCTTCTACACACGTTCTCTGCACTTTGTTCTTGTGATGAAATGTCTTTGTTAATGATCACGTTTTTTTATTGTTCGTATCACTTTTAACTGTTAAAACAGACCGATATTATATTCGCTAATACCGTTTAGTGATCCCACTCGACTGCGCCAAATAACTGTCCAAATGTTCAGAATCAGTTTTTAAAAAAGTTTTATTACGTCATTAACAAAATTAAATTATTACAGTTCAAGATTCAAATTAAGACTAAAAAAATAACAAACAGAACATGTTAATATAGACTGAAAAGAAAATGCTGATTATTAAAAGTGTCAAGTACATCTTGGGAATATGTTATGTAAAAGGGTGGTGTCTTATTATGTGGAGTCAGCGGGAACTGTTGAGGTAACTTAAATAAAAAAAAATACGTATGCTGAGTTTTTCAGTGTTTAGGGTTTTGTAGGTATGACCAAAAAACCCTTATACCATCATTTTGTCGTCTGTTTGTTTGTCTGTTCGGTAAAAATTGTAGCCAAACAACTAAACTTAGAGAGCTGAAATTTGGCATGCTTATACAACTTTTTGACCGGCACATAGGAAAAATAATAAAACATCTAAAAAACATATCCCCCTAAAAATATAAACAAATATGTGCTCATCGGAAAAAAAAAAATCTGAGTAGGATATTAAATGAAAGCCCTTAGCCCGTGGATTAACGATCAAAATTTTAATTTTGCCAAAACAAATTATTTTGATGCGATTTTTGCTATAATTGTGCAAAATAAATTTTGTCCACACCTTGTAACCCAGATGGTTTAAACTAAAAATCTGAAAAAAAATCTAAGTAATGTACATTGGTGTGAACCGGAATAGTGCAACAGGAATTTTTGATCAGATTATGTTTTCGGAAAATAACGCATTTTTTGTGTTTTTTGGTTGACAATTTACAAAAGTTATAGTTATGTAACACACTAAACTAGAAGACGTATCATGGTCTAATGGTTAGCATGCTCGCTAGCTACCCTAATTCTAGGGTACGCTCCCGGGCAGAGAAGACAATTAAATTTTTTGTTTTTTTTTTCAATTTTTATTTTCTTAAATGATTGTCTCAAAATTCTAGTTAAATTTTGGCATATGTTGCATTTAATTTTTAAGAGCGTAAATTTAATAACCAGTTTGAATGTTGGAATTATATTTTCATTCTATGTGTCATGTATACGAAACCAAAGGGGCGGAGCATATGACAACCAATGGAAGCCATAGGCGCAATTTTCAAAATCTTAATGAACCTTGCTACATAAAAAAATACTTCACATATTTAGAAACCTAAATAATGGTAAACATACAAAAATTAAATTTGTTTTTAAAGCTCTTAGATAAACAGACAATATTATTTTTACACACAAAGCAAAATTTGTTCTACACATTCAGCATCCCTCCTTCACTTATTATATACTTGCGAAACCCTGCAATGTGTGAAAATTCACACTTCACATCAATTTTTGTAATATTATGTAACTACAAAATAATAATAAAGTAAACTAAACCTTATACAAAAATGAATAAATGAATTAAAAACTGTACAAAAAATAATTAACAAGTTTCTAATATTTATTACTTAATTTATCAGGAAATAGGTCATAAAATAATTTAAACAATGATTGAGTAAACACCGATTTCGATTATTAAAATTACCATCTCCAGTTTATTCATTCTAATTTAACATAATATGTCTAAACATATCTTATACGCCTAACTAGGCGTTGGGAACCTATTATTTATTTTTATTATTTATGTCTAAACATAAATCAAGCTTCAAGAAAGTATTGTCTGGAACCGTAATCTTCATTATTAAAATAGAATAAATAAAGTTAAAAATATAAAAATTTTACAATTAAAAAAGTTAAAAATTAAAAAAGTTCCGTGAAAATATCACAGGATACGTCGACTAAATAATATAACAGATATGTACAGTTTGAATTTGGAGAGCAGATTTTCTATATTTTTCTGCAAGAAATATTATTTTAAAAACAAAACCTGTCGTATTCCGAAATATGGCGTTAAGCCAGGATACGGTTTAACGTCAAGTCGCGCCGGTTTTGGTTGAATTGCGGTTCTGAACGAAATGTTCATGTTAACGCTGAAAGTTGGAGAGACTTAACGCGAGTTGAATTGCAGTGTTGAGAGATAACTTTTATTAGCGTTCACGTATTCTAACCTCTAAAACTCTAGATTCAAAGTTATAATATAATTAAAATTACATTCAACTTTATTGAATAGCACATTTGACTGCATATTTTGCTAGATTACATTTAAAAAATTTGTAAGCACTAAAAATCTTTATACAACGAATTATTCTGTAGGCAACGAATAAAGTAAAGACACCTACGGTATTACTGTAGATCTCCTAAAAACAATCAAGGACACCGTTATCCTTCCGCTCACTAAAGTAATGAACTGCTGTATTATAAGCAATCGTTTCCCGATGCATTAAAAATTGCAAAAGTGATTTCACTGCACAAGAAAGGCGATAAGCACGAATCTAATAATTATCGACCAATATCTCTTCTACCCGTCTTTTCTTAAGTTCTAGAAAAAATTATATACATTCAAATAATTTTACATTTTGAAGTACATAGTCTGCTTAATGATTCGCAGTTCGACTACCGTACGAAGAGATCTACATGCGACGCTATATTACATCTCATATCCGAAGCTACAGATAGCACGAAAAAAGGAAATTTCTGCCTTTCAACATTTTTCGATCTATCTAATGCGTTTGATTGTATTTCGCCCAAAATTCTCATTGACAAATTTAAAAAATACGGATTTTACGAAGTTAGCTCTTCTTTGATAGAATCCTTCTTTAGCAACAGAATCCAATTCGTCTCTGTAAACAATTCCAAGTCGACTCATCTCCCACTCGATATCGGTGTTCCACAAGGATCTATTTCTTGCAGCATAACTATTTATTATATACGTGAACGACTTTCCATCAGCTGTAAATAATAAATGTGTATTATATGCTGATGACACTAACATAATAGTGACATCTAATTCCTTAGAAAGTCCGATTAGCTAAAATAACGCAGTGTTAACAAAGCCAAACTGTGGTTTACATCAAACGGCCTCATATTAAATGATAGCAAAACTCAACACCTCCTATTTTCATTAAGAAACCATAATTTTGACAACGTAGATTTCGTAAATTTCTTGGGTGTTCATCTCGACCCCACCCTCAAGTGGCATCATCACGTTAGCTCCCTATCCAATAAATTATGTAGCACCGTATATCTATTAAGAAATCTTATGGCCTCAGTTTCCAGAGAAATTGTTCGCATTACTTATTATGTATTGTTCCAGTCGCAAATATCCTATGCCATTTGAGCCTGGGGACATTCTCCTGCGGCAGAAAGAATCTTTTCCTTACAACGACGAGCTGTAAGAATTCTGGCCGAAGTCTCTTACCAAACAGACTGTAGTTTGTTTCCCTGAACTGGAAATTATGACACTGGCTTCCCTATTTATTTACAATTCCCTATTGTATGCATACAGAAACTATAATGAACTTGTAACTCATGAGCAGGTACATAACTACAACACTCGAAATAAAAGCAAAATCTATCCAACCTATATAAGACTCCAAAAATCAAGAAATAATACTAGCTATTATTCAGTAAAGTTTATGAATTTACTGCCTGATAATTTTAAATCTGACTGTATTAATACTTTTAAAATAAAAATAAAAAAATGTTTAACAGACAATCCATTTTATTCTGTCAATGAATTCTTGTCTTATAAATTTGAACGCGTTTGCTAGCTAATCTCTCGGAACTCTTGTTTTAATATTTAGTGCTATATTTATTTATTTTTACTTCTATTTTAAATTATTATTTTGTGTATATTATATGTAATTACGACTGACTTTAAACAATTTATATATTGTAACTAGGGTTTCCAATTATCCGACAATAATGAATACCCGGATATCCCGATAACATAACAATAATTTATATTCTTATAAATACACGAAATCAGAAGGGCGGAGCTTATGACTTACACAACCAATGGAAGCCATAGGCGCAAATTTCACAATCTTAATGAACCTTGCTTTATAAAAAAAAAATACTGCACATATTTAGAAACCTAAATAATTGTATTAGGCATTCGAATTAAAATTAACAAAAAAATATTTTAACACAAAATTTGTTTTGGCATTCCAAATAATCATCATTCACTTACTAAATACTGCGAAACCCTGAAATGTGTGAAAATTCACACTTCACATCAATTTTTTGAGTTTTAAGATAACATTCATACACACAAACAAACAGGCAGACAGACGTACATTTTTATATACTTAGAGATCACATAACAACTTCAATTAGCTTGCTTTTCAGTTAAGAATGCAATATGTAAAAAAGGTTTGTTTGATCTTGCTTCTTATTGGTTCAGAGCACAGCCAAGTTTACATGCTGTTGCGTATTTTTAAGGACCTCATTTAAATATTATATTAAGTGCTTTTTTGTCGTTAAAATAATATAATATGGCTGAAAGAGAATTTGGAGTAGGTCCTCCTGGTGTTATTAAGTATACTCAAGGAAAACATGTTAATTTAATAGTGACTATATTTTTAATTCAAATTTCCCACAACACCTTATTTGCAGTACCTAAATTATTCTCGGTTCGAAGTGCCACCTTCTGCAATTTTATTTGAAATAGACTGTCGTTTAAGAATCATACTTAACCGGTGTCGGACCAAGTAAACTTTTAACAATTATTATTGAGATTTGTAGTAGATTTGTCCGCTACCCGCGAACACACTACTACATGCAGGTTCAAAACCAAAAAAATTATTCACTGGGTAAACGTATTATTTATTACAAGAAAAAACACTTTTAAAAAACACAATAAAAAAAACAGTTTATAATAACATACACATCCAGGACCACAGCAACTATGGATACAATCTTACATGCAGAACACAACCATAGAAACCACACACGCTATCTCATGTATTCGCAACAATTATTGCCATACTGCCAAGCATACCTAATGTCCATTATTTGCTAAAACCTCTCGACGCACCGATGACTGCTGCCGTGACCGCACCTAAACTTGACGAACGAAATATTCTGCATGCGCCTTAATTTATTTACATATATATTCTTATCTAATTAGCAGTCCTACATATATAGTTTCAATACTTTTATGTTATACAGAAATGTTTTAGATGACTGTTCTAAAATAGTTGATACATGTTCATTAATGCGAATGTTATTCACTGACAAATTTAGTAATAATAAAAAAAATGATGTTTTCAAAACCATAAAAATATTATTTGGGCTTGAACTGTGCATCGTAGATATATGGTGTCGTAAACTTTTTGTAGATCTAGTTCAGATCTACATTTTATATTAACATAATATCAACATATCTCTTACGATTTAGCCAGCGTAGGTATTTAAACGTGCCAGTTTTTGTCCCTTATTTTACCCCTAGGAGGTTTCAGACACTTTTTAAGAGCCTAAGATATAGAGCAATCAGTGGAAAAACATTTCATCCCTTTACATCCGTTTAGGGAACGAATTAATTGGAAACGTGAGAAAACCACAGTATTTGACAGAAAAAGGCAGTAGAGAGAAGAAAAAAGTGATAGCGAGATTTAGGTGTGGAAATGAGGAGAGGGACAATAATTTTTGGATGAAAGAGGAAGAAAGAACATGTAGAATGTGCAGGGAAGGTAAGGAGACAATGGAACATTTGTTGGAAGAATGTGAAGAAATACGACACAGAACGGAAACGAGAAAGGAAATTTTGGATGAAACAGGAAAGGGGTATGAATGGATGAAAGAAGTGAAAAACAGAAGGGAGGAAATTAAGGGAAGGAGTCAACGAAGACATTAACTAGAGGAGAAGGAGAGTAGATTTTAAGCCGAAAGGCGAAAATTACAATTATTATTAAGTGTAAGTTAATTGTTGTAAGATAAAATGTAGTACATAATATTTAATAATAAAAATATCTATCTATCTATCTATAGAGCAATCAGTGGAAAAACATTTCACCCCTTTTCATCCTGTTAGGGAACGAATTTCGAAACATCCATTCTTAGTAGGCGATTACGTCATGAAAACAATATACTTCCCGAATTTAATGCTTCTAGTCTAAGGGACGTTTTATTGCATAAAAAGTACCAGTTTACCCCTTTAAGGGTGAAATTTCAAAAAGCGATTATATCACATTTAAAAAGACAACTGCCAAAACCATGTCACCATGCCAAAACGGAATGTTATTCATTCCGTTAAGAAAATATGAAGGAACATAGGAACACAGGAAGGGTTCTTTAATTCACCCCAAATGTAGATTCAGCCCTGTAAGGGTTGATTAGGGCAAAATCCTGAATTAAGTTTTTAAATATATGTGTAACTTTTATAAATAAAATAAAGGCGATATCTTGTTGGTCCCAAGATATATTGAGGAATCCTTAAAATCACATTTCACGCCTTTTCACTTCCTTAGGGGTCGAATTTCGAAAAAAATCCTTCTTAGTAGGTGCTAACAACATGTTAAGAATATGCTTCCCGAATTTCATGTCTCTATGACCAAAGGACGTTTTATGGAATAAAAAATAGCAATTTACACCTTTCGAGGTGAAATTTAAAACAAACTGTCAAAATGATATTTTAAATTTTTAAGTAATAATAATAATAATAATATTAATAGTAATAATGACAATAATAATAATAAATTAAGAAAAATCAAAGAATTTTAAAAAATCATAAAATAATTTAAAAAGTCATAAAGTAATAATTAAAAAATATTGGTAATATTACAGGTAAAATAATTAAAAAAAAAATAAATAAATAAAATAAATATTTAGTTAACACGTTCGCGGACAGTACGGCTATAGCCGTCGAATATTTTTCCTAGCTCAGGTCTAAACCGTCCTACTTTTTTATTCAAATATACAAATGACGACTGGGGCAGGTTTTAATTCCATTTAAGTATATGAAAACTAGTATAAACTGTTCTATCAGGAACATACCAAACACAGTAAATGTCCTATTATAAACAAAAATCTAAAAAAGTGACATTTTGGGTACATCTCATTGTACAAAACTGTCCGCGAACGTGTTAAAAACAAGTTTAAATGTATGATTTGCTAATCTTATTGTCACTCAAATTTAAATTTCAGAAATTCGTCAATTGTATAAAAAATATTTTTACTTAGAACTTTTTTTTATGTTATTCTTAAAACCTGTATTATTCATCTGTTTTATATTTGGTGGTTGTATAGTTTAATTGCCACATGGCAATAGAATACATATTCTAGTCTGTTCTCGCTTATTTTTAGTTTATGGGATAGTTTGGGGATGATATTATTTGTTTGTCGTGTCTCATATTTATTTCGATTCGAGCTGAAAAATTCGTATTCCATTTCTTTTGAGTATATTAAAACATTCAATATGTACACGGACGTTACTGCTAAAATATTTAGTTTTTTAAAATTGTCTCGACATGACTCGTTGAACTTCGCAGACACAATTATTCTTATAGCCCTTTTTTGAATATTGAAAATGATGTCTTTGTATGAACAATTTCCCCAAAAAATTATTCCGTAAGATATAATAGAATGGAAGTGCGAATAGTACACCATGGTTAAAGCTTGAGCGGAGACTTTTGTTTTCAAGTTTTTGATAAGATAAAGATATTTATTTAATGTTTTAGAAATATATTGAATATGCGGCTTCCAATTGAGTCGCGAGTCGAGACAAACACCCAGAAATCGTCGAAGTTTTCGTCATATTTATGTTTTAAGCTAAAATTAATATTTTCTGTTTTGGATGTGTTCGAAGTTAGCCTGTTTATCTCAAACCAGTTTTGAAGCTGATTGTAGTGGTCTTCATTGTTTTGCATTGCAAATTCTATGTCTCGATTGTTGGCGTATATTGTTGTGTCATCCGCGTACAGGCATATTTTATAATTATTACTTGCTTCTACGATGTCGTTGACATATACGAGAAAAAGCAGAGCTGCAATGTTCGAGCCTTGGCCAACCCCATAGGTGATAGGGAGCGCCTTTGAAAAAATACCATTACTGAAAACAACTTGGGAGCTGTCGCTTAGGTAGGATTGGATTAGATGAAGGGGTGTACCTCGGACGCCGTAGTACTCCAGTTTATCCAGAAGGTATTTGTAGAGTACGCAATCAAATGCTTTGCTGAGATCCAGCAGCTTGGCACATACATGTTCCCTTCTCTCAAATGCGGATTTTATAAACGCTGTTAATTCGTTTATTGCATTTGAAGTGCTGCGTTTTTTCCTGAATCCAAATTGTTGTTCAGTAAGGCAATTAGTTTTTTCTAGGTAAGACTGTAATTTATCTTTTATTATAATTTTTGAGAAAATAGGAACTAAGGATATTGGACGATAATTCGCTCACTTCGTGTTATCGCCTTTCTTAAAATTTGCGATAACTTTTACTATTTTTAAATTATGAGGAAATGTACCGGACTTAAAACAAGCATTAGCTAGCCTGGCCAGAGATTCTACTATATAAGCAGCACTGGCTTTGACCAAGCGTGTACTAATGTCATATATATCTGTGCTACTACTATTGCTTAATGACTTTATGAATTGTGCTATGTCGTGGTGTGTGACCGGGTGTAAATAAAAACTTTTGTCATTTTTTGACTTAATACTTGCGTTTAGAATATCAATCGGTTTGATATCTCCATATGGAATTTGAGTGTCCAGGTTGCCTGAGATATTGGTAAAGTAAGAATTAAGTTCATTTGCGTCCAGTGTATTTTTCTTTTTTTTTTTTTTTTTCATAAATGTTTATATTTTTAGATTTGTCATTGATACGTCGCCATATTGATTTTGCTTTATTATCCGAACTGAGCAATCTTCATTTTGCTAATTTCTGCCCTATATTTATTTTTATAACTGTAATAAGCTTTTTTAGTTTTGTCGTTGTTGTGAGTGTTATACAGTTCTTTTAATAAATCTACTGTTTGCCTCGTGCTTTGTAAAACGGGATTGAACCATCTGTCATTATTACAATTATTTTTATATTTTTTTACAATGGTTTTTGGGATGTTTAAACAGTTTAAAATGTAATTTAGAATATAATTTGATATTTTATTTGGATCTACCAATTGATCAATTATTTTCCAATTAATTAATTGTAAATCTAAAAGAAAATCATTAATAGTTTTATTATATAATTTTCTCGGGAGTATTGGTTTTTCTTTTTTAGCATTGACTTGACAGTCATGACGGAAAATAATTGATCTGTGGTAGGACAAATGAAATTCTTTGACATGTGCAGTATAATTTTTTATATCTATGTTAGTAAAAATATTATCTATACATGTAGCTGATGTGTTGGTTACTCTAGTTGGTTCATTAGTACTTCTATGCAAAGCATATGAAGACATTAAATTCTCTATTAAACGGTAGGGATAGATTGTATCGACGCCAAGGAGAAGAAAATGAACCATTTAATTTTGCTACTACTGTATCTTTTGGTGGAGGTTCAATTATGGTAAGGGATGGAATATGTTTGGGAGCTCGCACAGAGTTAGTGGTGATTGATGACGGAGCGTTAACTGCAGATAGGTACCTCAGAGATATTCTTCAAGACCATGTTGTACCTCGTGCACCATATATCGGAGAAAATTTCACCTAAATATATGACAATAAGCGCCCACACGGCGCCCACTGTGTAACAGACTTTTTAAATAAAGTGGGTTTAACAACAATGGGTTGGCCAGCGTGAACATTATTCCAAAAAACATCGTACTAGAAGATTACCTGAGAGATATCAACAATATGTAAACTACAGGGAAAATAATTAGATTTTTATGTCTGTTCCTTTTTTGCCGATGTGTGTAAATGGAAGATAGAAAATAATTAATTTTTACATATTAATTTTAGTATTCTGTGGGATTCCAAAAAATGGCGTTAAGTCACGAGTTCGGGGAGTACATTCCCTCCATGACGTAAGGGGGGAAAAAAGGGGTAAAATGTGTTGTCACGGATTCCTCAAGATATGTCATCAAACACGTTGAGATGTCGACTTGGTTTTGCTTACAATTGTTATAAATATTCATATACAAAAAGATAATTCAGGATTTTGTCCTAATCAACCCCTAAAGGCACGAATTTGGATTCAGCTTGAATTATAGAACCCTTCGTGTCTTCTGTGTTTATTGTGTTATAACATTCCATTTTGGCATATAGGAGGTGCGATCAAAAAGTTCATGTAATTTTTGAAATTTCCGCCCTATATTTGTCGACTGATAAACTTTTTTGTTGTCATGTTGGTTAATCTGTCTTTGACGACTTAATTGGCAGCGTATTTTAGATTTGACAGCTAATAAAAAAAGTTATGTTTCTCTATATTCCGCGATTTTTTATTTCTCACACTGAGGGATCAAAGAAGATGCATTAAATTTTGCCTGAAAAACGAAATCAAATGCTATTAAATAGTGGAAATGTTGCAGAAGTCATTTGGTGAGTCAAGTGTTGTTGCGGGTTGGCTCAGCTGAGGGGTCGGGCTCAGTGAGTACCGCACTCAATCGGCCGTCGCCAGACGTCCTGAAAGTAAATTTCCCTGTAGGTTCTCCACGGGTTGATGAAATAAAGGTACAGCGTATGAGTTTAATATGTTTATTAATATATTTAACAAAACAACAATAGATGAAATTACAGTGGAAAAATAAGTATGAAATGGGGATGGTGATGTGCATAAGACCAGTGCGAAGTGGTTTGTAAGTCAGGTATTCGTCGCACGGGTTTGGCGCTTCGGCGGCGTCTCGGCGCAGAAGCGTTCGAGCAGACGGCGACTTAGCCTATGGCCGCGAACATGCAGAAAACCGTTAAATCAGCGCTGACAATCGGAACCGAAAATAAGCGTACTGGGTTACTGGTGGAGCAAACGCTGAACGCTGATATTGCATGTGATACTGACAGATGACATTACCTATATATTGAAGTTTTGATTTATTATTTTCCTATTTATCGTACAATTTTAATTCTATTGGCCTATCATAGAATTAACGCTAGTTTTGAAAGTGTATAGCTACTCTTTCGTATATTGGCTCAATTATATGTTGAAATAAGTGAAAAAGGTGAGTTCAGATTCATCTTTGGATGAGTTGTGTCTAATAGTATCACTATATTTAACCAGTGGCGAAGGGAAACCTCCGCTAGACTTGCCCTCCAATAAAAAAAAATTGTAAAAAAAATTTAAATTTAATTAAATTAAAAAATTATGTTCTATACAAATTTTTGTCCAAGGCTTGGTTTTCTAGTTACGAATTAATTATCGTGACCATGGAAACGTTACATAAGTATGAAAAAATTGAGACTTGGAAAAATTCATACACACACACACACACACACACACACACGCACACACACACACACACACACACACACACACACACACACACACACACACACACACACACACACACACACACACACACACACACACACACACACACACACACACACACACACACACACACACACACACACACACACACACACACACACACACACACACACACACACACACACACACACACACACACACACACACACACACACACACACACACACACACACACACACACACACACACACACACACACACACACACACACACACACACACACACACACACACACACACACACACACACACACACACACACACACACACACACACACACACACACACACACACACACACACACACACACACACACACACACACACACACACACACACACACACACACACACACACACACACACACACACACACACACACACACACACACACACACACACACACACACACACACACACACACACACACACACACACACACACACACACACACACACACACACACACACACACACACACACACACACACACACACACACACACACACACACACACACACACACACACACACACACACACACACACACACACACACACACACACACACACACACACACACACACACACACACACACACACACACACACACACACACACACACACACACACACACACACACACACACACACACACACACACACACACACACACACACACACACACACACACACACACACACACACACACACACACACACACACACACACACACACACACACACACACACACACACACACACACACACACACACACACACACACACACACACACACACACACACACACACACACACACACACACACACACACACACACACACACACACACACACACACACACACACACACACACACACACACACACACACACACACACACACACACACACACACACACACACACACACACACGGGTTTTTGGAGGGAAATACACACATCAGATAGTTTTCATAGTGAGAACACGTATTCTTTTTTGCTCTACATTAAAAATCTAATTTGATTCCTTACATTGGACCAAATATATTTAAATTGCTTCTGAATATCTACCAGCAGTTAAGTTAGTGATATTTCGCTTTTTTTTTTTGCTGTGCACTGTGTATACCGTTCATTATTAACAATTTACTTACAAAATTTTGTGAATTTTAGTGAATATTTGTGAAATTTAACAAGAGTTACAGCTGATTCAGTGTATCGAACCTGTATTAACAAACTATTAGCAGGCGTGTCCAGTGTAAAGGATTATAATCAGTGACGTCCAATAAATTTTCTGTTTATTAAAATGAATAAAAAATGCACTATCTGTAAAGAAAATCTTCCTGCAGATGATTTTGTGAAGTGCGCATTTAATAAGTGTATGCTCCATTATGAATGCGCCAATATCGCGAAAAAAACCTACCTGCAAATGGGAAATTCCAGAAGGGACACATATAAATGTATTGTGTGCCGTGAAAACGAACACAAGTCCCCCGCAGTAACAACGATAAATCCGCAAGATGAACTTCCGAACACATTCTTCATCAAGATGGAGACGAGGATAGAAGAAATAGTAAAGAAGTCATTTTCAAAACACTCGGAAGTACTGAACGAGCAGGTGCTGGAGATAAAGAAGGTCGTGGAATTTATATCTGCACAATACGACGATCTGATAAATGAGCAGAAGCTATTGCACAGTAAAGTTCATCAACTAGAGAACAACGAAAAGGCTCTCCAGGCACAGTGTGCCCATCTAACGGCTGAAATGGAGCAATTGAAACTGCAGCAGGAACAAGCGGAGCAATATTCTAGGCGACACAACTTAGTCATAGATGGAATACCGGAAACACCAAATGAGAACATCTTGGACACAGTGAACAAATTGGCAATCGTTATCGACGAACCCATTATACTAAATGAAGACATCCAAGCTGCACACAGATTGCCTTCTAAGCGTCCAGATCGTCCCAGACCTGTGGTCGTGCAGTTTACAAACAGGCAGAAGAGAGACACCGTACTGAAAAAATCAAAACACCGTCAAATCAAGACAACAGATTTTGTGTCCAATGTCCCCATTAGTACGATATTTGTAAATGAACATCTCACTCCATTCTACAAGAAATTGCTGTTTGAGGCCAAAAAACTTAAAACCGAAAAAGGATTTAAGTATGTTTGGGTATCAAACTCCAAGATACTTGTAAGAAAAGATGACGACGCCACTGCTTTTTGTATTAAGTCTATGACATGTATAAGTAAGTTGTCAAACGAATAGTTCAATGAACTCTTCGCAAATTTTATTTGTGTTTTTAATCGAGTAATTTATATCTTTGCTAACACTTATTCATTTTTAATTTATGGTGGTTAATACCTTAAAAAATTTTCACTTAAACATACGCAGTATAAGAAAACATTTCGATGAGTTTCTTGTGTATTTAGACAGACTTAATTACGTATATGATATCATTATTCTCACTGAAGTTTGGATAAAACAAAATGAAGCTAATAGATATCAGATACCATCACATGATTTACTGTTACAACCACGTGATGACAACAAGTCAGGTGGTGTTATTATTTATGTGGCAAAGAATATGACATACTCTTTTAACCTATTATTGTTCCCACAAGCTGAATGTATAAAACTAAATTGTAAAATAACCATTTCTAATGTAGAGACAAATGTATGTATACTCGGTATCTATAGAAGTGCAAAATTCAGATTCCACACCTTCAATAACGATTTAGAAAATCTACTACAAAATATGAAAGACCCCAGTATTATCATAGGTGATTTTAACATAGATATTTTGGAGGAAGGTCCAGAATCTGGATTGTACAATTTATTGCTAACCTCCTACGGGTACCGATCTTACATAAACGAACCAACAAGGGTAACTGCAAACAGTAGTACTTGTCTTGACCATATTTATATAAGAAATGCTCGCAATATTAGTTTCACAGCTAATGTGGAAAAAATCGGAATTACAGACCATTATGCTGTACAGGTATGCTGTCAAGCTGATCCGGTACTGGTAAGAAAGCCTGCTAATTATGTTAGAATAACAGACTATGCCAGGTTGCGGCGGTGCCTACTGGCACAAAACTGGGATATTGTTTTAGGTGATAATGATACTGACACAGCTGTCAATAAATTTTATAACATTTATAATAATGCATTAGAATCATCTTCTTTTATTAAACAAAATAATTCAGTCACTTCCAAAAGAAACCCGTGGATATCAAATCAATTAATTGTCAAGGTAAATAACAAAAATAAAATATTTAAAATTTATAAAAAACATAGAAACGATAAAAAATTAGAAAAACAATACAAAAAAATCTCTAAGGAAATTACCGTGCAAATTAGAAAAGAAAAACTGCAGTATTACTCAAATAAAATTAAAGCGGCACATGGGGACAGTAAGCGATATTGGGCGATAATTAGAAGTATTTTGAACGAACAAAAAAGCGGCATAACTGACATTCGTATCGATGGAAAAATAGAAACTATTAATAATGAATCGGAATATAATAATACTACAAACACTAAAAATATCATCCCCCAAAAATTTAACGAATTTTTCATTAACACAGCACAAAACTTAGTCACGCAAGAATATGGCCAAAATATGTTTGATAAATATGCGCTACCTGAGACATCCACGGTTTTTACAAACTGCCACTTTTCCGCGGACGAGATACTGTCAGTTGTAACCAAAATGAAAGTAAAACAAAGTACTGGGCTTGATGGAATTAATATTAAAACTGTCAAAAGTAACATTGATATATTTCTACCAATACTTACACATATATTCAAATTATCAATAAACTCAGGTATATTTCCATCCAAATTTAAAGTTGCATGTGTAATTCCTATATTTAAGGCTGGTGACAAGTTAAATATGGATAATTATAGGCCAATCTCGCTTCTCAATACCTTCTCAAAAATATTAGAAAACTGCATGCATAAGAAAGTACTAGAATACTTTGAAACCGAAAACCTATTATCAATAAACCAATATGGATTTCTGCCAGGCTTAGGAACTGATATCGCAATGCAGAAACATATTACCACTATTACTAGATCACTTGATGACAGCCTGGCTACAGCTGCTGTATATGTGGATCTTAGAAAGGCTTTTGATGTTGTAGATCATATGATCCTACTTGAGAAGATGCATAGTTACGGGTTTCGCGGCAAAATATTAAAGTGGTTTGAAACCTACCTGATAGACAGAAGTCAGGTGACTAGAATAGGCAATATTACCAGTCAAAAGGCAGCAGTGAGATCTGGCATACCGCAAGGCGGGGTGCTAGGTCCATTGCTGTTTGTAATATTTATTAACGATCTTTTAGAGTTGCCATTCTACTCATCTCGCTTTGCCTACGCAGATGACCTGGCGTTTGTGTGTTCAGCAAAGACTTTGGGCACGCTTAATTTCAATTTAAATTTTGACATACATTTGTTGTCAGAATGGCTAATAAAAAACAGGATGATAATAAATGTGCAAAAAACTAAGTGTATACTGTTTTCCTATAAGTCTATTGTGAGGGCACAACAAGCTAAGGGATTAAAATTATTCTGCCACCGATACCAGTGTCTGCATAACTGCTGCTGCACTTCACTTGAGGTTGTAGAGTCGGTCAAATACCTGGGACTTGTTATAGACTCTGGGTTAAAATGGGATAAACATATAAACACATTAATCAAATCCCTAAAACATATTAATTATAAACTATATTATCTAAAAGATTACCTGCAACCTAAAGATCTTAAACACCTATATACTGCGTGGTACGAATCAACATTACGGTATGGAATTATTCACTGGGGAAAGACATATCCAACTTTACTAAATGACCTTAAAATATGTCAAAAAATGGCCATACGTAACATTGCAGGTGTAGGAAAATTTGAAACTACAGTCCCATTGTTTGATCGGCTCAGCATTTTCACAGTGGATCAATTGTATGAATACAGCACGCTACAATTTGTACGGAAATTTTTCCATATTTTCTCTGTTAAAAGATCAAATGTGCATACAAGATCTACAACATCATTACAATTAGTAATCCCTAACATGAAAAAAACCACGAGTAGAAATCAAGCCTGCTATAGTGCTCCGCTCTTGGTTAACCGATTGTCAGCTAAAATAGACTTTAATGTTAATATGTTGCAGTTTAAAAAGCAGTTAAAAACCCACCTGTTAGCTGAATAACGTGATTTAAGTACATTTTTTTTTTTTTTTAGATTTATAGATGATATATTTTAGACGGATGGTGTACTGAATAAATGAATTGAATTAAATTAAATTTTGAGTATTAATAATGTAAGCATATTATTTTAGTTATTTATTTATTTAATTATCCTATATATATTTTAATTTATTTTTTACTTTGCATATTTTGTTTATTTTTATTTACTTACATTATATTACTTACTTGTGAATATTTATGTTTTTTATATTACCTATTTATTTATTTATTTATTTATTTATTTATTTATTTATTTATTTGCTTATCTGTTTATTTATTTTATCTATTTATTTATTTATTGTCTAAATTGTTAAATTTTTTATGTCATACTGCGAAAACTATCTATGAAAATCTGTAAACTAATAATTTAAGAAATATATTCTGTTTACTGTGCATCATATTCCCCACGTGCACTTTTGCACTTGGAATTATGTGCAGCAAATGTAGATTTGATAAACTATATGAAAATACCGAAATGTTAAAAATTTTTTGTACATGATAAACTATTGGAATAAAGTATTTTTAACTTGAACTAACTTGAAATAGGTTTTTTGGAGTCCCTGGACCATGAAACGTGGTCAACAGTCAAAATCTCGACATCAAAAATTTTCGCGATTACAATACTTGCCCCTTATTTCAGCATACTTATATCCGCTCCATTTTCTATTAATAATTTGGTCATCTTTTGATTTGTGGAATCCAGTTGAATTAATATGAATTTGTTTTCTTCATACTTGTTACAGCCATTCTCATGTTACGGGCTGTTGCCGGCTGGCTGTAAGCTGCCGACGACCCGTTGGTGTTTCCCGAATTTTGACCATCTCTAACTTTCTCTTCTTCGTGTCTTCGGCTATTAGCTAATCGTTTCCTACATTCCGAGATATCATGTCCTCGATATATACAGTATCTGCAAACAATGTAATTAATTTTTGCGGGAAACGTTACCTTTTTCAAGCGACACTCTGATGCCTTGTGACCGGGTTTTGAACAGTTGAAACACGTTAATATTGGAATTTCTCTTTCCGTTTTCTGCCTATTCATTTCACTTAATGTCTCCTCGGTCCTGGCTACTTCTATGGCTTCTTCTAAGGTTTGGCAATTACGTGCTTTCGTATACATTTTCACTGGACTTCTTAAACCTTCTACAAATAAATGAAGTGCTTGCTTCTTATTAAATTCAATTAACGATCTTGATGCTTCTGAGGACTGCCCTTCACATGAAGATAAGACTAAACTATGTAAAATCCCTTCAATTCTGTTGGCGTATTGTAGGACCTCTTCGCTATTCAATTGTCTGCATGAATTCAGTTCACTTTGCAATTGGACAATTGACTTTTTGTCAGTACAGAACTCCTTGAGAGTTATTTTTAATTCCTCGAAATTTTTAATATCTCTGTACTGTGTTAAGCTGTACGCCGTTTTCTTTAACTTTAACTTTATTAAATTAAAAAGTATTGGTTTACTCACAGGATCTATCATTGTTAGTGCAGTCTCGCAGGCATTTATAAATTCGGACAATCTATTTGCTGTACCATCGTATTCCGGTATGATGTTGAAAATTTCGTTTACCTTGAAGTACGCCATTTCTTTTACTTCCTGGGTCTCTGATACACTTTTGGATCTTGTTGTTGGTCCTTTGTAATTCTTGATAATTGTTTTCTTATCGTTCATCTAAAACAAGGGTTAATGTGAAGGAAGGATGAGTACTTACAGGAAGGAGTGCAGTAGTTTGATCTCTTCTGATATCTTCTTGATAACGTACGCCGACTTCAGTAGTTGTGGTAATTCAAAAATTTGTTGCACTAAGTTTTTTACAAACTGTTTCAAATGTTTAACAAAGTACAAAATAATCGCTGCCACCAGAAATGTTGTATCCCGAAGGATAGTGAGAAGACCGAGATTCAATTAAGACTGATTTATTTCTATTATTTTACAATATTTATACATATTTACAATTGTATGAGTTGCATTATTTGTAATTGATAATTGAGAATGCGTAGTGTGCATTTATAGAAGAAATGTCGCAATATAGAGCTCATTGTCACATAAGGAATGTGCTAAGGCAAGCTGAAAAGGTACAATGAACTACAATTGCAACATAAGGTCGGGCAAGTAAAAATTAAATTATTTTTTTTCTTTTTTTAATTTAGATATATCTTCAAAAATATATCAAGTTATGTTCTATACAAACTTTTGTCCAAGGCTTGGTTTATTAGTTACGAATTAATTATCAGAACCATGGAAACGTTACATATAAGTATGAAAAAATTGAGAATTTTAAATAATTTTACAAAAAAAATTTAAAATTTTTCGTTTTATCAAAAAACGTCTCAAATAAAAGTTATTAGTTATTGCATTTATAGTAACTTTTGTTCAATAAATTTTTTCGAAATATTGTTCTGTTGCTAAATATTCGCAAAAATCTTAAAATCGACACGAGTAAACTCCCATTTCTAGTCAACCGATCTTCATAAAAAACAATAGGGTTCTTCCCATTTAATAGGAGAATTTTTTAGTACCAGAACGAATTCTCTAAGTTGAACCGTTCTTGAGTTATCGTGTATACACACAGACACACACACAGACACACACACAGACACACAGACACACACACATACGGACGGCACTTCGAAAATAGGTTTTTTGGATTCCCTGGACCATGAAACGTGGTCATCAGTCAAAATCTTGACATCGAAAATTTTCGTGATTACAATACTTGCCCCTTATCTATTAAGGTCAGGCAAGTAAAAATGGAACCAAAAAGAAAATGTATACATGCAATAAACCAAGAGAGACGTAAATATGGGGAATACCACCACCTTTTTCCTCAATTAAAAGATGATGCAAGATTTTTTAAATATATTTTTGTTTCGGCGCCGACAAGCTGCTTAAACTGCTTAAACGTTTCGGTAAACGGGTAGCCGACACTGAGCGGCGCTGATCAGTACACAGCCTGTGCGGTTATATTTGAAAACATGGACAGATACTGCGGCAGATCAGCGCTTGTTACCAGTAAAGCCGGTACCGGCTTTCTGTATGTTCGGGGCCTATCAGACGTTGTCCGGCAACACCGGACTCGCCGGTGGTGCTGGCGGGCGTGAAGTCGCTTTCAGCGGTTACTGCGTAGGTGGAGGGATACAACGAATCATCTGGTCTCTGTTCTTGTATTAACCAACAAAACGATGTTCTTGTATTAACCAACAAACCGATCTGTAAGAAAAAATAGAGAATAACTTGAAAACGTAATGAAGGCAGAAACAGAACCAGAGTGCGAGATGGCAGAAGAAATGGATATTGGAAGAATTCAGCCTACTTTATTTTCAGCAAGAAATAGTCGAAAAAAAGTATCAAATAAAATGATATGAAATAAGTGTTGCAGGGATACCACGACAAAAAAAAGTATCACGCAGCATAATCTACTGTAGCAGTACAAATAAATATAATCGTAGCTTTATTTTTAACTTATTTATTATCAAAAAAATGTCTACAGAGTCTAATGACATAACAAAAATCAAATAATAATAATTTGACATCCAAAATCATTTCATCGTCAAGAAAATGAAAAATCTAAAAAATAACAAATAGCAGTTCACCAGTAGTCACTACAGTAGTCCCCCCCCCGAGTGACAACGATTCCTGAAACCTAAGCGGCAATTTAATTTGTCGACCCGATTTCGAAAATTTTGGTGCAGGCTGTTCTTGTGTTCTGCTTATTGATTGTTTGTTTTTAAATGGTAGTGTTGTTTTTTTTGAGTTTGTTAGTTGATAATTTTCGTCCGTTAATATGTAGGCTGGTTTTAATCTATCAATAGATATATTTTGGTTTTTTCCTTTAATATTAAGGGTAAAAAATGTTGGAGTACGGCTGATGACCGGAAATGGACCGTCATAAGGTGACTTCATGTGAGATAAACCGTTATCTTGCCGTACAAAAACAGATTTGCAGGAAGAAAGATCTTGATATACGAATACAGGCCTTGAACCATGTCTACTTGTGGGCACTGGTCTTAGATTATTCATATGCGTACGTAACCGTTGGAGAAAAATGTGAAGCTGTTCTGACTTGATTTTATTAAAAACTCTCCTGGAAGTCTAATGGGGGATCCATAAACAAGTTCTGCTGCGGTGGTATTTAAATCTTCGCGAAGTACAGAACGGAAACCTAACAAAACGGTGGGTAAAACTTCCGCCCATCCTTTTTTTTCGTGGCATCTGATGGATGTTTTGAGAGCTCGATGCCAACGCTCTACTAATCCGTTGGCCTGAGGATGGTAACTTGTTGTTCGTAGTCTTTCTATTCCTAACATTTTTGTCAAGTGAGTGAAAAGTTCGGATTCAAACTGCGAACCTTGGTCTGTTGTTATTTTTTGAGGAGTGCCGAAACGTGCAACCCAACCATTAAAAAAGGCTACCGCGACCGTTTCTGCACGAATGTGAGTAACTGGGAAAGCTTCTGGCCATCTGGTGAAACGGTTCACGCAAGTTACACAGTATGTGAAACCTAACGATGGTTGTAAAGGACCTATTATGTCCAAACTTGAACGTCTTTAGAAATTGATGGCCAGATAAATTTTGAACAAAGATATTTAACAGTTTTCCTAACACTGGGGTGATTGAGATTATGATAGTTATGAAAAACTTGAAAACGGAATTTAGGTGTGATGTATGGTCGCACTAATTTTTTTGTTGAAAAATCGCAATACGGAGTGGTGTTTGAATTAGGTAACGTAAATTTATGCAAAGATAATGAAGTCGTATTGTCTTTTAATAAACTTTGTAGTTCTTTATCGAAAATTTGATCTAGCGCTAACAATGTGTAGTCTAAAACCGTCGGAAAATCAATTGTTTCGATTCTAGAAAGATTATCTGCTATGATATTTTGTGTTCCGGTAATATATCGAATATCAGTCGTGTATTGTGAAATAAAATCAAGATGTCTCAATTGTCTGGGAGTGGCTTTCTCCGGTTTTTGTCGAAATGCAAAAATAAGTGGTTTGTGGTCGGTGTATAAAACAAAAGAACGTGCTTCTAAAATAAAACGAAAATACTTAATTCTTGCATACGCTGCCAAAAGTTCTCGATCATAGGTAGAATAATTTCTTTCAGATTTATTTAAAGTTCTTGAAAAGAAACCCAAAGGTTCCCAGTTAGGCCCTGCGCGCTGTTGTACAACTGCTCCGTTAGAAGTGTTTGATGCGTCCACTATTAAAATTAATTCAGCATCAATTTGTGGAAAAGTAAGCATTGTAGCATCAGCTACACTTTGTTTAGTTTTCAAAAATGATAATTTTAAATCTACACTCCAAATTATTTTTGCGTTTTTTGGATTATTTTTCCTCAGTAAATTGTATAGTGGTTCCTGTAGTTTAGCAGCATTTGGAATAAAAGATCTATAAAAATTTAACATACCAAGGAATCGTTGAAGTTCCTTAATTTTTGTAGGTTCTGGTTGTTTAAAAATCGCTTCTACTCTATCGGGTAGAGGTTTTATCCCCTCTTTTGATATTAGATGACCTAAAAATTTCAGCTCTGATTTTCCTAAAACGCATTTGGATAAATTAACAGTTAAACCATGTTGGTTTAAACGAGAGAAAACTTGCTCAAGATGGAGCAAATGAGTTTCTAAGTTTTAGGAAGCAATTAAAATGTCGTCAATATATGCGAAACAAAAATCAAAACCGGAAATCACTTCGTGAATGAATCTCTGAAAAGTCTGTGCTGCGTTGCAGAGACCAAATGGCATTCGTACAAATTCGAATAGTCCGAAAGGTGTTATAATAGCTGTTTTAGGAATATCAATTGGATTTACAGGAATTTGGTAATATGCTTTTGTTAAGTCTATAGAAGAAAAAATCTTTTTGTTATTTAAAATATGTGTAAAAATCATGTAAAAAAGGAACGGGATACCTATCTGGCACTGTAATATTATTTAATTGGCGATAATCGCCACATGGACGCCATTCCCCGTTAGATTTCTTAACCATGTGCAAAGGGTTAGCCCAGCTACTTTTTGAAGGTCTACATATACCCTGCTCGATCATAAATTCAAATTCTTTTTTGGCCGCTTTAAAATTTTCTGGAGTCAATCTACGAGCTTTGGCAGTTATGGGCGGACCCTCTGTAAGAATATGATGAAAAATTGAGTGTTGAACTTGTGAAAATGTTTGTGTTGGTTTGGTAATGTCAATGTACTTGTATAGAAGTTTACTGAAAGGTGTTTCATTGTGAATCGTTGAAACTCTAGGGGAAAAACTGCAGTTAACTCACCTGAAACCTTCAGCTGTGTAATATTATCCTGAAGACATTGATGCTTCATATATACTACTAAACCGAAATGTCGTAAAAAATCAGCACCAATTATCGGGTTTTTTACGTCAGCTATAATGAATTTCCACTGGAAGGTGCGTCGTAGACCAAAATTTATTTTTAAAATTGACTCTCCATAAGACTTAATTTTTGATCCATTTGCAGCGTAAAGTTGAAATGTATTGTTCTCTTGTGGTCTCCTTCTTGGGTTCAGTGGAGGAATTACAGACACTTCAGCTCCAGTGTCTATTAAAAATCGATAGCCAGAAAGTCGGTCGAAAACAAATAAACGGCAGGTACTTGCTGCTCCGTTTGCCGTCATTCCGGGCAGCCTTTTTAGTTTAAATTTTTCTTGCTGAAATTACAAGGTGGTATGCAACGTCGAGCATCTTGGCCAAAACGACGGTGGTACAAACACATTCCACTTTCTCCACTTGATCTTGAATTTTGATGATTTCGATTAAAATAATGATTTTTGGATCTGCTTTGATTTATTTTATTTATTTCAAATGAGAGTTCTTGAATTTTTGCTTTCAGTTCTTGTATTTCATTATTGTTCTGTTCGTTTGCAACTGGTGCAGTCGTATGGCTTATTGTTATTTTTGTAATTTTGTCTGCCATAGTTGATAGTTCTTCTAATTTACTATCGTTTGCTACAAGAACTGTTCGGATATGCGCTGGTAAACGTTGTATCCACAGGCATTTCAAAACTTCGTCCTTAACATTACCTTGCGATAGTTCTTTCATTTGTCGCAAAAGTTGAGATGGGCGTCTATCTCCTAATTCCAATCCATATAACAGTTTGTTTAATCTCCCCGTTTCAGATTCAACAAAACGCTCGATGAGTCGGCTTTTTAATGTACTGTAAAGGTCCTCCGTCGGAGGATTGAGTATAATATCACTCACTTCCGCGAGGACATCGCTATCTATGGCCGCTACGACACAATGATACTTTGTTTTGTCAGCCGAGATATTTGATACCACGAACTGTGACTCGATTTGCCGAAACCAAACGGCAGGATTAATCCTCCAGAAAGGTGGAAGTTTGACAGATATTCTGCTAATTTCTTTTGAACCTTCCATGTATATGATCACGTCGGGGTCACCAATGTAGCAGTACAAATAAATATAATCGTAGCTTTATTTTTAACTTATTTACTATCAAAAAAATGTCTACAGAATCTAATGACATAACAAAAATCAAATAATAATAATTTGACATCCAAAATCATTTCATCGTCAAGGAAATGAAAAATCTAAAAAATAACAAATAGCAGTTCACCAGTAGTCACTACAGTACCTCACAGGTGGTGTGGAAATGAGTATATCTTTCATTAATGTGCACGCGTAACAAAAATTGTTAGAATCAATCAGCTATAGAGAAAAAACGATAGCAGAACTATAAGTTTATTATATATGTTAATTTTGCGACGAACGAAGTTAGTAATTTTTTATTGACTGAGCACACATTTCCACAAAATTTAACAACAAAAAAATATTGAAGATAATCGTATATTTTGGGAAATTAACGCAAAATGGGATCTCAAAAACAGCACCTCAAGATCTTTGCATCCAACCAATTTTCAAAACTCTTGCAAAACTTTCTCCAAAACCACAGTTCTGAACACTAATTTTCTGAACTATAAAACTATTTTTCAAATCAGTTTAGTAGTTTTTAAGATTACCCCGAAGACACAAACAAATTAGCTGTTTTATAATATAAGACTAGATAACATATATTTTTTTAAATTTTAAAATCTAAACGTGGCAAAAATTTAAAAAATTAGATTATAACTAAACATATCAATAATAGTTAAAAAATAATGTTTGACCTATTTAGGGAAAATTTTGTAATCAGGTGAATTAAACTTAATAAAGTACCATTTCAAAATACGACAAGGGGATTCCCACTTAAATAACACGTCCTTGTTTTCTCCACGGGCTGATTAGGATTCAATAACTCTTAGGCTGGCCGTCACCCACCAAAATGCTCTGCTCAGAGAAATGCCCTAAAATTCTCTAACGCCTGACACATTGGCTCTCCAAAGTAAGATGCGGTAAGAGAAACTTAACCATAAAGATCAAGTGTCCAGCAAAAAAGGGGGAGGGGTGAAACTCACCTAAAGTTTGTTTCGCCCTAATTAATCGTTGATCTTTTACGGCGTACCGCTTTAAGTATATCTACCGATGAGGTAAATCATTCCCATATTAATCTTAAAAAATAGTATTATCAATGATTAGACGACCTCCAGGTGAACTTACACTTCCGTTATTTGGCCATGCGGTCACCCACTTCAATATCAGTCGTACGCACAGATTACAGTTCAGAACCAAAAGATCAGATTGTTGCAATACCTATATCTGTATGCTGTATGCGTGGCCGATATCAACAAAACCAATTATACCACACTGAGTCGGTTACGGTCACGGTATCTAAGTCGCCTCAACTCTGAACCTTCGGTGACAATTGGAGATAACAATACCCCTCTTTAACTTACCTTGGTCACTCCCTTCGAAACAGCCGTGAATGGCGGATTGTTAACTCGTAGGAAATACGGGAGAACATTTTAATAAGTAACTACAGAGTGTCAGATACTAGATGTTCCATAACACGCATTTTAAATTCACTGATGTTGAAAGTTTTATACCGTTACAGGGGACCGTGTACTGTCGGATAAGACTACGAAAATACACGAAACAAATGACGTTACAACATCATTGTTGTAATTAAATAAACTTATTATTTTGGGGTTTGTCAAGTCTTGACAAGTGTCCACTAATCGCAAACCTCAGGAACCTTTTGAGTCACATCATAAAAGAGAAAGTTGAGCTTATACACACGGCTGCATCCCAAACCCTGACGATATGCAAACACGGAAATTACGCAAAATCCACTGCCTGCACAATGCGAGTGACACGAGCAACACTGCTTTCTTCATCCTGCAGATCAAACAGGGGGCAGAAGATCTGCAGGCGGGAATGGACTCGATTTCCCTTCGAAAGTAAACTTTCATACTACCCAAAACACGAACTATCAGGACTGCAAGATTAACTTGGATACAGCTTAATCTTGCAGTATCCAAGACAAGACATCTATATAATTGGACTGCTTTTCCTCCTACTTGAGAAAGATATTCCTCTCAGCTGGACTAGAGAATTCAATCAAAAACATCTGTTTGGTCTCGGTGTCCAGGAGGGTTATTTCCGGCTTAGTGGCTGTCAGTAACCTCGAGGTGAGGAAGGAGTAATTCTAATAAATGCGGCACTTGGAATTTTCCACCACCGATTCTATGTCAGAAAAGACGTATGGTATAACCGTAGTACAGCAAGCGAAGAGCAGTATTATGTCGAGACACGTAGCTCGATGCTGTTAGACTGTGGTTCTCAATCCGTGGTCGGCGGAACACTGGTGCTTCGTAAAGTCACTTCAAATGTTCCGCGAAAAAAATCAAATAATCAATTAAAAATGGGTGCGTTCAGCGCCCTAAACAGTTTAGTTCGTTCACTATGTTTACATTCTGTTCGTTACCGTTGAGAGTCAACAGTTTACTAAACATCTCAACGTAAAAATTTTACGTTTAATTATGTTGACTTGTATACCTAACCTAATTTTATAGCGGGAAATTTGTACAAGATACAAGTTCGATAGCACTGGAGCTAACAAATTGATTAACTCCACTTGAGGACGTGACAGCCTAAAATGGTTTTTGAATTCTGTTAGACTATAGTTCCTTATCACGTCTTCATATCCAACATTATAAGTTGGCACATTCCTTACAGGCACAACATTTATAGGTGCCGCCAAGTTATCCACTGCCACTTTGATAACATTAAAATCTATATCTTCGTCAAACAAAAAATTATCTATTAGAAATGGATCCATCTCTAAATATTTTTAAAGGTTATGTACTCAAACTGTCAAACACTCGCGTTGAAACTAACCGCTAACGGTTCACACATTCACCAAATTGTTTAATCAACGTACGTTTACGTTTAGACTCAACGGTTTAGGCGCTGAATGCGCCCAATGTTTGCAAATAAAAATCAAAACAATGTCAAAAAGTTTGGAAAAATATTTTCCATTGTTAAACTGAACAATTTGATTGGATAAAAAATCCGTTTCTTCCGACTTCTCCAGTTTTACTGTGAATCAAGAAGGAGAACTTACGTCGCTCTATTCAAATCGTAGATTAAAATTGAAGTTCATTGAAAATATTCCTGAAAAATTCTGGATCTCTGTTAAAGATGAATACCCGGATGAATACTAATAATAAAGATGTCTAGCAAAAAAAAAAAACACTAAACACATTCTTATTATATTCCACATCATATCTTTGCGAAGCAGGATTTTCAACGATGGTTAATATTAAAACAAAGAAACGCGAGAGTCTGGGAAATTAAGAAGAAGAGATGCGAGTGTCTATCTTTTATTAGTCCCAATATTGCTGAAATCTGCAAAAATCACCAAGCTCATGTATCGCATTAAATATGAAATTTTTCAAGTATTGTGTTTTTAAGTGATTTTTAAATAAATATGTTTGCATCAATCAATATAGATATTTTATTCTTTTATAAAAGTAACACTTTGAAGAAGGGCTGGACAATCCCACGATCGCGAGACCAAGTGCGCTCGCGACAATATGTCTTTTTTTCTCTTCAATAATGAAGTTATTTTTGCGAGCAATGCCCTTTTTTTCATTATGCCCTTAATTCCAAAAAGGTCAGCCACCTAGTGTTTAGTGTTCCTCGCAAAAAATATCAGAGTTTAGTGTTCCCCGACTTCAAAAAGATTGAGAACCAAGAATGTAAGTGATAGACAAGCAGACAGAATGTGCATAATGGTTTCAGGATGGTCGCGGCACAGTCTACAGAGCGTAGACTCTTTATAATAATAATAACAATAATAATAATAATAACAACATCCTGAAAGGCAAACACAAATAATTCTGTTTCCAATCTCAAACCAACAGACTTAAGAAACGAGAACGTGAGGACGTGAACAACTCTAAACTTTTAATAAGATAAACTTATTATTGTTATTATCATTATTTTTTAATTTCTGTCGCGATATTATTATTATTATTATTTTGGGGTTTATCAGGTCGTGACAAACGTCCACTATTCGCAAACTTCAGCAACTTTTTTATTATTATTATTATAGGGGTTTGTCAGGTCTTGACAAGCATCCACTAATCTCAAACTTCAGCAACCTTTTGATCCGCGTCATACTAGAGACTAGTGGAGCTAAATACACACTATTATATACAATATTATTTATTATTATTTTGGGGTTTGTCAGGTCTTGACAAGCGTCCACTAATCTCAAACTTCAGCAACCTTTTGAGCCGCGTCATACTAGAGACTAATGGAGCTAAATACACACGACTGCATCCCAAACCCTGGCGATATGCAGCCGCGGAAATTACGCCAGATCCAGTGCCCGCACAATGCGGAGCGACCCGAGCAGCACTGCTTTCTGCATCCTGCAGATCAAAGAGTTGGCAGAAGATCTACAGGCGGGAATGGACTCGATTTCCCTTCGATAGGAGGCTTTCATGCCACCCAAAACACCAACTATCAGGACTACAAGCTTAACTTTATACCCGGGATACAGCTTTCTAAGCTCGGACAAGAGGTCCATATACTTGGACCTCTTTTCCTCCTCCTTGAGAGAGATATTCTTCTCAGCTGGACTTGAGAATTCGATCACAAACATCTGTTTGGTCTCGATATCCAGGAGGGTTATGTCCGGCTTAGTGGCTGTCAGTAACCTCGAGGTGGGGAAGGAGTAATTCCAATAAATTCGGCACTTGGAATTTTCCACCACCGATTCTATGTCAGAAGGGACGTACGGTATAACCGGTATTTGGTCAATACCATAGGCATGTCTAAGATGATAGTAGAGCACGCGGAGAGCAGCATTATTATTATTATTATTATTATTATTATTATTATTATTATTATTATAATTATAAAGGATTATTGTGTAATACTCACTCTATAGCGGACACTCTGTATAATTCCATGGTTTGTTTCAGGATCCAAACATAGAGATGGAACCCAACACCAGAAGTTTACGAAGACTAAACACGTGTATAATATCACATGGATCAAACTTATATTACTACCATCTGCAATATTTCTGTTTCTGACAGAAAATGTAACAACTTGGTTCGTGGCTGCGAACTTCTTACAAGAGCGTTATCTGCAAGATAACAGCCAGCACGAATATAACCTTTATGGCAAAATAAATAATTTTCAGTTAAAAAACCAGAATTATTCTGACTGCACGAATTATTTTATATGTAATGAGGAAATAGTACAGAATGATACTGATTTTTATAGGTTTTTGCGTAAGAAATTTGTTAGCGAAGAACAATCATCTAATCCTGTCCGGTATATTGTTTCGCGAGCTGTCTGGTATAAAATATTATATAGTTTGGACCCATTTCCATCTGATTTGAATGAAAAAGAAGGAAGCTTTTACTATAATTTCTTATGCCATACATTTATTTACCACAGAAACATATTTGAAAAGATGAATTCAAGTCTATACGAAATTGGGAAATTTACAAATGATAAAAAATCAATTGATATTATTAATGAGTGGAACAAAATATCAAACATATCACAAAGCTGCAAATTGATTGGAAACATAACAAAATGGGAATTTAGGGAAAAAGGTTTTTTGTCAAAATTTATAATTATATCGTATTCAAGTATGGACTTGTGGAGATGTGCAGCCATAATTAACAGTCAATACTATTTAACAAATTGCAAGCAGCACTTGTTCCAATTGATCGATAATGTTGGTTTAGATATTGAAACAATGGTCAAAAATCATTACATGAAATATTACATATTTAGAAATCTCAGAAACAATTCGCATATTGACCCTGCAATAGCAATAATGTTCATGCCTCTAGTACTTGTATTAGCTGCCATTATTAACCTCCGCGGAAAGGCATGGTAAGTATGCATATTTATTTAAATTTATGTACATCAACATTTAAGTCATTAGTACTAATCTAACAGTTTTTATACATAATAAACTTAAATAAATAGGGGAAACTTCCTAAGCGCCCTGACTTCTGGTGGCAATTTGCGGAATATACGAAAGTGACATTGTTTTGTTTTTTTCAATGGAGGAATACGTTTTTGTTTTTGTTTGTGTTTTATTTTCGTCAATCATGGGAAAGAAACAATCAATTTTGTTGTGCGCCGCAATGTAAATCGTGAATAATGAAGAATCCTTCTTAAACGTTCCATAATTTACCTAAATCGAAAAAAATATCAATTGAAATGACGGTTGGAGGCAGAGATAAACTGGAACGTAGGTTTTTATGCACCCAAAAACTAAAAATTGGCAAAATTCCAAGCCCATGCATGCATGTTTGCTCATTGCATTTTATGGAAAGTAGTTTTTTACGTCCAAAAAAATAGACTGAAAAAAGCATTTATCCCACCCAAAATTTGCCTAAATCATCAGTTGTTATATTAAAATGCCCTTCTACTTTTTCAGGCAGAGATATTTATTTTTACTAATATATATACCATATTTTTGTTGTTATTATATTGACAGACAGTCAAAAAAAATAAAAAATACAATGAAAAACTAAAAATTTCCTTGAAATTTTTTTAGAATAGTATATTATTACATATCTTGTAAATCGTAGTTTACCTTTAAATTTGAAAAAAGCTCGGAAAACAGGAAAAATACAAGCCGTGTTCATTTTCATCATATGTGTGTTTGTGTGTGTGTGTGTGTGTGTTCAAGTTCAAGTTCAAGTTCAAAATCGTTTATTTAATTTAGATAATCAATACATACATCATAACAATCAGACAATTTTACATTTTTGTTTAGGCATTTAGTCGCTGTGTACCGCACCAAGTGCTACAAAGCACGCGCGGAGCGTGTACAACAGTTACAAACATGTTATTAACTAACAATTTTACGTACATAGACACAAGTGTTCACACATTACAACTGAAGCATTTTCAGCATACATAGAAATATTAAAATTGTAATTCACTTAACCTTTTGCAGTTTATAGAAGTGTTTTTTTTTTTTTTCTTCAGATTTTCATAATAAATAAATAATTAAATAAATAAATAAATAATTAAATAATTAAATAAATAAATAAATGAATAAATAAACAGAATAAAATGAGAATAAAAAATTAAAACACTCAATAAAATAATAAATAATACAATAAATAAATAAGATAAGTAAATAAACAATTATTAACAAAAATAGTATTTACCAGCATTTTTATAAGACATAGATAGCTAAAGTTTTTCACAGATTATTCGCAGATTTTAAGAAAGGCATTTATAGCATACAGAAACTGAGATATTGAGATAGATAAATAGATGAGTAAAAATTTAATAAAACAATAAATAAAAATGATATAATAAAATAATAAATAATAAATAAATGAAATAAAATAATAAATAATAAATAAATAGATAATAAAATAGAATAAAATTAAATAAATAAAATATATATCTGTGTATAAAATTACAATAAAAAATTATTAAATAGGATATAAAAACAATTTAACTACAGTAAACAAATAAATAAATAAATAAATAAATAAATAGATAAGTAAATTGATAAGTTAAATTAATAATAATGTCCCATAGAATGTCCCATATTATTATGCTGGTGAACTGTAATTGCCGAGAAGCATATCTTTGAGGCACTTTGAAAACCTTTTATGTTGAAGACTGAAATCAAGGTCTTTATTTCTTAAATTTACTAGTTGCACCGCACTATAGCAACATTGATTCCTGCTAGTGGTTTTATTTAGTTTTGGCAATTCTAGCTGCAACAGATTTGAAGACCTAGTTCGCGCGTTAACCATTTTTATTTTAAAAGTTGAAAAAAATCTTTTAACGAAGTTTATAATACTATATTCGTATAATTGTTGCAAATTCATCACCTGCAGTTCTTCAAACAAAGGAGCAGAGCTATCATACTTACGTGCTCCGCATATGGTTCGTAAAGCCATTTTTTGACAAATCTTTAAGTGATTTAATAATGTCGGGTAGGTACCACCCCAGTGTATGATGCCATACCTCAGGGTGGCTTCGTACCAAGCAACATAAAGCTTTTTTACCTCCGTCAATGGAAGGATATTTTTCATGTAGAATAATTTATAATTAATCTGTCTTAACCTGTTTGATAGTTCATTTATATGAATATCCCATTTTAAACCAGAATCAATAGTAACGCCTAAGTATTTAATAGAGTTTACGATTTCTATATTTTCGCACGAGCAATGGTAAATACACTTATGACGATGACATTTGATGTGAAGACTATTATTAACATTTTTCGAAGTAGAAGTCTTGTAAGCAAAATAGATGCCCTTTGTTTTGGAAGCATTAATAATCATACGATTATTAATTAACCAGGTGGTGAGAAGATTAAGATCGGAATTGAGATGGCTAGATAAAAAATTTAAATTTTCCGCTGAATGTATAAGTGCTGTGTCGTCGGCATATGCAAAGATGGATGAGTAAAACTTTAGTTGTAATAAATCGTTCATGTAGATTATAAATAATAACGGACCCAGTACTCCGCCTTGGGGTATTCCGAATTTAACAACCCCTTCTGTACTCTTTGCATTTTCAATTTTGGTTATTTGTTTTCTATGGGTGAGATAGGATTTAAGCCATTGGAGTGTATAGCTGTAAAAACCATATTTATTCAATTTCATAATTAGAATTTTGTGATCCACTATGTCAAATGCCTTTCTTAAATCTACATACAGGGCAGCAGTTGGTTTGTTACAATCTGCCGATTTAACAATTTCAGTTACGTGCCGTTCAATAGCAATGTCTGTACCCAATCCAGGCAAGAAGCCATACTGGTGAACGGATAACAAGTTATTTGTTTCAAAATATTCTAAAATTCTAGCATGCATAACATTCTCTAATATTTTTGAAAACGTATTTAACACAGAGATGGGTCTATAGTTATCCATGTTGGTCCTGTCGCCAGATTTAAAAACGGGAGTTACACAGGCAATTTTAAGTTTTTCTGGAAACGTGCCTCTATTTACGGATAAGTTAAAGATGTAGTGCAATAAGGGGAGAAAGATGTCTATATTGTTTTTGATGGTAATTATATTAATACCATCTAAACCCGTGCTGGTTTTGTTTTTCATCTTATAAATTACTTTCCAAATTTCATGAATAGTAAAATCTGAGAAGCAAAAAATACAATTTGACTCAGGAATCGCATATGGTTCAAATAAATCTGATCCATATTCAGCATTTAATAATTTTCCTGGAATATCAAGGAAATATTTATTGAATTTATTTACTATTTTGTCACTTTCATCATTTAAATTTAGCAATTTGTTATCTACAGTTATGTTCTTTATTACGTCTTTTTGTTCATTTGTGATATTTTTAATAACTGACCAATATTTTCTGCTGTTACCTTTCGCTGATTCTATTTGTTTCGTATAGTAAATTCTTTTTTCTTTTCTTATCAAACATGTAACTTCTTTGGAAATCGCTTTATAAAGATTTAACAGCTCTAAATTACTTCTATGCTGTTTCATTTTCTTAAATATATGGTTTTTATAATTAATTTTAGAGATCAGCATGACAGTTATCCATGGGTTTCTTTTATATATTTTATTACTACTACTTTTAATATAGGATGAAGACTCAACTGACCGATTATATATATCATAGAGAATGTCGAGGGATTTATTTACGTTCTGTTCATTATAAACTTCAGACCAGTCTTGTGCTAATAAACACCGTCGGAGCATTTTGAAATCTGTTATTCTAGAATAAGGTACGGTTCTTACCTGAATTGGATTAACAAGACATTTCACTAACGTACCAAAGTGGTCTGTGATACCTATTTGAACAACTTTAGTGACAAACGTTAGATTTTTAGAATTTTTTACAAACACATGATCTAGACATGTCCCACTTTGCAAGGTAACTCTTGTTGGTTCGTTTATATGTGATTTGTAACCATAAGCCGCAAGTAAGGACGTATACATTAGCATTTCCGGAGTATTTTCTAAAATATCAATATTGATATCTCCAATTACTAAGGCCGGATCGCTAGAGTTTTTTAAAATACATTCAAATTCATGTCTAATGTTGTTAAAATTAAAGTTGCCATTTCTATACAGTCCAAAGATTGACATGTTTTCTGGTTTCCCGCTAATGTTAATTTGAATAGATACATTAATACCTTCTCCGTAGGAAGAGATAAAATTACTGTGATTGTATTTTAATTCTAATGCTATCTACATAATAGTACCACCAGACTGGTCGCTATTTCGTGGCTGGAGTAGGATTTCGTAGCCCGGAATTGCATACCTATTAATTTCTTCCTGAAATATCCATACCTCCGTTAAAATCATTATTTTATATTTGTAATTGAGACTGTGTAAATGTAATAGAAATTCATCAAAATGTTTTCTAATACTACGTATATTGATGTGAAAAATTTCGATACAGCTATTATCCATTTTTAATTTCAAATTTAAACATTAAATAGGTAGAATAATAATAAAGATAGCAGGAAGAAATTAGAGCTAATTAATTCAGTGCAGAAAGGCTCGCCATAGATGTAATGCGAATGGCAGGGGCATTATCGTCTTTTTTCATAAATATTTTGGAATTCGACACCCACACATATTTATAGTTGTCTTCACTTTTTAATTTTTTGGCCTCATATAAAAGTTTTTTGTAGAAGGGCGTCAAGTGTTCGTTAATGTAGACAGCACTTGCCGGTACATTAGGGAGGAAGTCAACAGTCTTTACCTTTTTGACTTTTGATTTTGACAGTACAGCATCACGTTTTTGTCTATTAGTGAACTGCACTACTATTGGTCTGGGCCTTGACGAGTTTTTCGATGGGAGCCGGTGAACTGCCTGAATGTCATGATTTAGCACAATGGGTTCATCTATAGCTATCGCTAGCTTATTGACTACTTCCATCACGTTCTCATTAGTCACTTCAGGTACCCCGTCTATCACGATGTTGCGGTTTCTACTATATTGTTGAGACTCCTCCATTTGTAACTTCAATGAGTTGATTTCCTCCTGCAGAAGTTGACTTTTAGTGGAATGAGCCGCAACGGTATTTTCTACACTGAACAGTTGCTTCTTCAGGTTCTTATTTTCTTCCACTATATCATCATATTTAGAGGAAACAAACTCAATGCATTTCTTCATCTCTAAAAGCTGCTTATTGAGCAGATTACTTTGTTCGGCCAGAGCATTTTTTACCGCACTTAATCCTCGCTTCAATTTTCAAAAGAAAAGGCTCCGATTGTAAGTCCAAGTCATGCTGCTGCGAATTAGAGACGGTCTCAGATCCTCTGCATAGTAGGCATTTATAGGACTCCCTTCGCGTGTTTCCCATTTGAACGTAAGTCTTTTTTGCGATGTTCGCACATTCGTAATGTAACTTACAATTGTTAAAGGTACATTTAACATAGTCATTGTCGGGTAGCAATTTGGAGCACATTGTACAGGACATTTTTATAACTGCTGGTTATAATTTAGAGATTATTTAATGAGAGAAAAATGTAAGTAATATTTTTGAATCACTCTCTGTCTAAATTACAGTTTAAATTAGATTTTTATCAATATCTTGAAGCCGCACCTGACAGGATTTATTTTGCTATTGACTTGCAAAAATTGGTTAGACTTAGAACAAAAAGTTTTTTATGTGAAAAAACACTGAATTTGATAAATTGTAATATTTAAAAATTATTTATACACCTTACACTGATTGCTTATTTAAAAAAACGCACTGCACTTTTGACACCACTATTTAAATTAACAATTTATATAAGAAAATAATAATTAAGGAGGGTGTTTACGGTAAAATTGTACACGTGTACCATGTACCGTGTGTGTGTGTGTGTGTGTGTGTGTGTGTGTGTGTGTGTGTGTGTGTGTGTGTGTGTGTGTGTGTGTGTGTGTGTGTGTGTGTGTGTGTGTGTGTGTGTGTGTGTGTGTGTGTGTGTGTGTGTGTGTGTGTGTGTGTGTGTGTGTGTGTGTGTGTGTGTGTGTGTGTGTGTGTGTGTGTGTGTGTGTGTGTGTGTGTGTGTGTGTGTGTGTGTGTGTGTGTGTGTGTGTGTGTGTGTGTGTGTGTGTGTGTGTGTGTGTGTGTGTGTGTGTGTGTGTGTGTGTGTGTGTGTGTGTGTGTGTGTGTGTGTGTGTGTGTGTGTGTGTGTGTGTGTGTGTGTGTGTGTGTGTGTGTGTGTGTGTGTGTGTGTGTGTGTGTGTGTGTGTGTGTGTGTGTGTGTGTGTGTGTGTGTGTGTGTGTGTGTGTGTGTGTGTGTGTGTGTGTGTGTGTGTGTGTGTGTGTGTGTGTGTGTGTGTGTGTGTGTGTGTGTGTGTGTGTGTGTGTGTGTGTGTGTGTGTGTGTGTGTGTGTGTGTGTGTGTGTGTGTGTGTGTGTGTGTGTGTGTGTGTGTGTGTGTGTGTGTGTGTGTGTGTGTGTGTGTGTGTGTGTGTGTGTGTGTGTGTGTGTGTGTGTGTGTGTGTGTGTGTGTGTGTGTGCGTGCGTGCGTGCGTGCGTGCGTGCGTGCGTGCGTGCGTGCGTGCGTGTGTGTGTGTGTGTGTGTGTGTGTGTGTGTGTTTCACCACGTAAATTATGCTGGTATCATTATAATTTTCGTGAGAAAGCTCTGAAATGTTCACCTCCTTGTACTTGGCAGGGAAACTCCATAACCGGACATTAATGGTGACTAGTGCCAGAAGGACTTTTGAACGTCACCATCATGACCTTTTTTATGTTACAGATAGAAATTCAAATAAAAAATTTGTAGTTGATACTGGCTCTGAGGTTAGCATTGTTAAACCGCGTTTGGTTGATCTTAATAATAAAGATGTATATAAACGGTTACAGGCTGCCAATAACAGTTTCATTAATATTTATGGTAAGCGTTCCTTGATATTAAACTTGGGTCATCGTAATCATTGTATTATTGGAGCAGATTTTTCGCGAAATTTCATTTTAGTTGTACACATCAAAAGTAAGCAAATAGTTCCTTTATCTGAAATTGACACATTAAGTTCTAGTATGTTACTGTATGTAAACACTGTAAATACAATAGATTATAAAGCAATTGTTACAAAGTATCCTAAACTTTTACAACCAATGTTCGCGAATCACGTGATTAATAGCAATATTAAACACTATATCCTTACAACCAGTCCCCCAGTTTATGCACGACCCCGCAGGTTGGCATCACCGTTACACATGGTACCTAAAAAACAGGGAGAATGGCGAGCTTGTGGTGATTATAGATTGTTTAATAATGTAACAATACCAGACAGGTACCCAATTCCACATATTCAGGATTTTACTGCTAACCTTGAAAATAAAACTATATTTTCTAAAATTGATTTAGTTAAGGCCTATCATCAAATTCCTTTAGATGAAGATTCTATTCCTAAAACAGCTATACACCTTTTGGACTTTTTGAATATGTCAAAATGCCAATTGGTTTGCGAAATGCGGCGCAAACATTTCAACGTCTTATGAATGATATTATTAGAGGTTTACCATTTAGTTTTGCTTACATAGACGACATATTGGTTGCAAGTAGTAATGAGCAAGAGCATGTCAGACATCTTCATATTTTGTTTGAACGTTTGCAAAATTAAAATTTTTTAATTAATCTTGGTAAATGTATTTTTGGAGTTAAAAATTTGACTTTCCTAGGACATGACGTCTCCAAAGACGGCATATCTCCATCAGCGGAGAGAGTTAGTATTATTAAAAAATTGCCATTACCCACAACTACAAAGAATCTCCAAAAATTTTTAGGAATGATCAATTTTTATCATAGGTTTATTCCTAATTGTAGTTCTTTGCTGCAGCCTTTATATTCTCAATGGCAGAAGCAAGAATTAAAGGTTTTTCAGGTTGTTTTATTAGCAAGATTTATTAGCTAAGAATATATTGCTTATTCATCCACGTACTAACGTTAACGTAGAAACAAGAATTACTGTAGATGCTTCGAATATTGGCATAGGAAGTTGTTTGCGATAATTTATTAATGGCTTCTGGTGCCCGCTAGCGTTTTTCTCTAAGAACTATCACAAACCGAATGTCGTTATAGCACATTTGGTCGAGAACTTTTAGCTATTTATGAGTATACTAGCTGAGTACCCGTGCTTCGCTACGGTATATTGACGGTTTGTCATCATCGTGCAATTATTATAAGTCATGGTTTTTCATAGATCACATTGCTGACTCTCTCCTCAGGTGTAGAATCATCCCGTTAGAGGCTCATTCCTATAAAATTCGTAGTTTGTTTCTAAACATGTGCACGGGTAGCTTTTATAAGCAAAAACCTAGTCGATATCTCATCTGTCCTAAGAGATATTGAGGAATCCGTGAAAAACATTTTACTCCTTTTCACCCCATAGGGGTCGAAAAATCCTTTCTTAGTGGGTTCTTACGTCATATCGAGAAATGCACTCTTAGAATTTCTTATTTCTAATAAAAAAATCTTTAGGAATGAAATTTAAAAAACTGTCAGAACACTATCGAAAGATTTTAAAAAGTCACCTATATGCCAGAAAGGAATGTTATAACTCAAGAAGCACAGGAGATATAAAGGGTTCGATGCTTACGTTAGGGAAGAAATATGTTCCCGGAATTCCATGTATCTAATCAAAAATATACCTATTTACCCCTTTATAAATAAAAAAAAACGTTTAAAAGACTTTCTAAAGATTAGAAAAAAAATTATATACCAAAAAGGAATGTTATAACTCAACAAACAAATAAGTTACGAAACATTATATAAGTCGCCCTGATTTAATGTAGATTCGCCCCGTTAAGTGTTGATTGAAGCAAAATTCTAAATTACATTTTTATACATGCGTACGGGTAACTATAGTAAGTAAAAAGCAAGTAGTTATTTCATCAAGAGATATTAAGAAATCCGTTTTCACCCCCTAGGGGTCGAATTTCGAGAAATCTCTTCTTAGTGGTTGCTTACGTCATGAAAGAAATATAATCCCCGAATTTCAATTGTCTACTAAAAAATACCAATATACCAATGAAATTTAGGGAAATATAAAAAATGCAATTTAGGGGTGAAATATAAAAAAACGGTCAAAATGAAATGATCTTGAAACTAATGATATTAAAATGACACCTAAATGTGAAAAAGTACAACATAGTTTGCAGTAGAACAAAGACAAAGGCTACAAAGGATTCTATAATTCACCCCGAATCTAGAATCGCCCCTTTAGGGATTGATGATTAGAGCAAAGTCCTGAATTTAATTTTTAAACACATATACGGATAACATTGTTAGCAAAATCCAAATCAATATACCATTGGACCTAAGAGATAATGAAGAATCCGAGGAAAAACATTTTATCACTTTTCATCCCCTAGGGGTTGAATTTCGAAAAATACCGTCTTAGTGGGTACTTACGACATACAGGGAATATACTTTACGAATTTCATGTATCTTGTCCAGAGGACGTTCTATCGAGTAAAAAGTACCCATTTACCCTTTTACGGGTGAAATTTTTAAAAACTGTCATAACCATTTCGATGTATTTTAAAAAGACACCGATATGCCAAAAAGGAATGTTATAACTTAATAAAAACAGGAAATACGAAGGGTTGAATAATTCACACCGATTGTAAACCCTATAGGGGTTGATTCAAACAAAATCCTGAAATAAGTTTTTCGGCATTTGTATGGGTAATCTTTGTAAGCAAAATCCAAGACGATATCTTATTGGTCCTAAGAGGTATTGAGGAATCCTTGAAATCACATTTCACCCCTTTTCACTTCTTAGGGGTGGAATTTCGAAAAATCTCGTCTTAGTGGGTGCTTACGTCATTGAGGGAATATACTTCACGAATTTTATTTATCTATATCCAAGGGATGTTAAATCGAATACAAAATTCCCATTTACCCCTTAAGGGTTGAAATTTTAAAAACTGTCAATACCATTTTGAGATATTTTGAAGACATCTATATGCCAAAAGGAATTTTATAACTCAACAAACACAGGAAATATGATGGGTTGTATAATTAACCCTGTTCGGAAATTCACCATTTTAGGGGTTGATTAGAGCAAACTCCTGAAATAAGTTTTTCAACATTTATATGGGTAATCTTTGTAAGTAAAAACCAAGACGATATCTTATTGGTCCGTAGAGATATTTAGGAATCCTTGAAATTACATTTCACCCCTTAGTGGTTGAATTTCGAAAAATCCCGTCTTAGTGTATGTTTACCTCTCGGAGGGAATATACTTTGCGAATATCATGTATCTATGTCTAAGGGATGTTATATCAAATAAAAAATATCCTTTTACCCCTTTAGGGGTAAAATTTTGAAAAACTGTCAAAACCATTTCGAGATATTTTAAAAAGACATCCATATGCCAAATAGCAATTTAATAACTCAACAAAAACAGGAAATACGTCGGGTTCTATAATTCTCCCTGATTGTAGATTCACCCTTTTAGGGGATGAATAGGACAATATCCTGAAATAAGTTTTTCAACATTTATATGGATAATATTTATAAGCAAAAATAAAGGCGATATATTATTGGACCTGTGAGATATTGAGGAATCCGTGAAAACAAATTTTACCCCATTTCACCCCTTAGGGGTTGAATTTCCAAAAATCATTTCTTAGGGGGTTGTGAAGTCATAAAAGGGATATATTCCCCGAATTTTATGTTTCTCTGTCTAGACGACATTCTAACGAATATAAAATACCAAGTTACCCGTTTAGGGGTGAAATTTAAAAAAACGATCAAAACACTTTTTAAATATTTTAAAAAGACACCTATATATCTAAAAGAAATGTTATAACACAACAAACACAGAAGATGCGAAGGTTTATATAATTCACCCTGATTGTAGATTCACCTCTTTAGGGGATGATTAGGACAAAAACTTAAAATAGGTTTTTTAACATTTATAAGGATAATCTTTATAAGCAAAAACCAAGGCGATATATTATTGACCTAACAGAAATTGAGGAATCCGTGTAAACACATTTCACCCCTTGTCACCCCTGAGAGGTCGAATTTCGAAAAATCATTTCTTAGGGGGTTCTTAAGTCATAAATAGGATATAATCCCCGAATTTTATGTTTCTTTGTCTAGACGAAATTCTATCTAATAAAAAATACCAATTTACCCCTTTAGGGGTGAAAATTAAAAAAACGGTCAAAACACTTTCTAAATATTTTAAAAAGGCACCTATATACCAAAAAAGAATTTTATAACACAATAAACACAGAAGATGCGAAGGGTTCTATAATTCACCCTGATTGTAGATTCACCCCTTTAGGGGTCGATTAGAACAAAATCCTGAAATAAGTTTTTTAATATTTACATGAGTAATCATTGTGAGCAAAAACCAAGTCGATATCTTATTGGACCTAAGAGATATTAAGAAAACCGTGAAACCACATTTTACCCCTTTTAACCCTCTTTTCACCCACTTAGAGGATGAGTTTCGAAAAATCCGTTCTTAGTGGGTGCTTACGTCATGGAGGGAATATACTCGCCAAATTTCATGATTGTAGGTTCAGTGGTTTGGGCTGGGCGTTGATTATGAGTAGGTAGCTTAGTTACGATTTTATATATATAGATTAAACATTTTCGTTATTTCTTGGAACGGCGACAATTTTTTGTTCTGACGGATCACAACCATTAATTTTTGCTATAAATAGTAGATCTGAAAAATATTCACCCCGTGAGATGCGTAATTTAGATTTTATTGTGCAGTTTACTTCGGATGTTTGTCATATAGAAGGAAAGAATAATTTTACAGCAGATATGCTTTCTCGAATTCAAATAAATTCAACTCATTTAAAAGAAGATAAATATTTATGTTTTAAGAAAATGGCTGCTGAACAGTTAAAGGATTCGGAACTTAAACAATTGCTTTCAAATAATAATGGTACGTCATTAGTTTTCAAATCAATTAAAATTAATAAAGATTTTTGACTTGATTTGTGACATTTCCACTTCTATACCGCGACCATATGTTCCGAATAATTTTCGAAGACAAGTTTTTGATTCTATTCATTCGCTATCTCATCCAGGTGTTAGAGGTACTAAATATCTAATAAGAAAAGGTTTTGTTTGGTGTGACATGAATACAGATATTGCAAACTGGTGAAAGAATTGTATAAATTGTCAAAAATCTAAGATAACTCGACATACTTTGTCACAGATCGAAGGTATACCACTACCTGACTTGACTGCATTCATATAGATATAATTAAAGTTAACACTTGTGGACCATTTTCCAATATTTTAACCTGCATAGATCGTTTTACAAGATGGCCGGAAGCATTTTCTCTATCTAATACTAGTTCTGAATGTGTAGTTCAAACTTTGTTGAAGGTTGGATATCTCGTTTCGGCGTTCCATCAACGATAACTACGGATAGAGGAAAACAATTTAACTCTCGTTTTTTTCAACTTTTAATGCAAATGATAGGGAGTACCTCCATTCGAACCACAGCTTATCACCCTTCGTCTAATGGGATTGTAGAAAGATTCCACCGACAGCTCAAAGCTTCGCTAAAAGCTCAAAATAGTCCCAATATGTGGCTAACGAATCTACTATTTGTTACAATTTAAATTAAAATGGGTTGCCATTTTTGTTACAATTTAAAAAAAGAAAAACCATTTTTGTAATGATTTATTAAAACGTTGGGTGCCAAATTTGTAACACGTAAAATCGTTGTGTTGAGTGCCATTTTTGTAACCATAAACTAATCTTTAAAAAAAATAATGACACGTTGGGCAAAAATAAATAAGCTGATCAAGTAGATGTTAGTTGATCTGGCAAGTAAAGCGTTATCCAAAATACGAGGTTAAACCAAAAACGCATTTACTAGACCGGTTTGCGACTAGCTCGAATAAAGATAGAGATTTCTATTCTCAAGGACTGGGAGATGAAATTTTAACAGTCTATATTTATTTATAAGGGCGCCATAAGTTTAGATTGACGTCACTAAACCGGAGATAAACTTAAATCTTTTTCTAGTAGAAGTAGTTCTTACCAATTATCCCCAAATCGAAATTAATACATTGTGACTCAATAGGACTAACAAGCAATACTCGACAAATATGATATAAAGTAATCTTTATTAAAGAGTATCGTACATCATAAATTTTCATAAAAAAAAATAAAGAAAATGTGAGATTTAATAAATGAACTTGAAGTTAAACAGATTAGGCTCTCCAGAGTGGAAAGTCTAAACACACGAATACTGAATCAATTCACAAATAATACAATAAATATTAATCAATATTGTCAAACAATTCGAGTCCACGTCTCGATCTATCTAAATAAGGTGGTAACCAAATTGTCAAATAATAAGACCGGAGTCTTAACCTAAACTACATCAGATCAATTCTGAACTTAAATTCTAATCGAAATATCGAACGACCCAAAGACCCAAAAACAAAAACAAACAAAGTTTAACTGTCATTACGAGTTTGACAAGTAAAATGGTACAATTCCTAACCAATAGGCTGTTTTAACTGTGATGCCGGAACGTAAAGCATACAAGTACTATTATCTACGACGGAGGTTCATAAATGAGACCTTTATTTGCTCCCTAGCCGATCGGCTAATTTAACCGCACGCCGGGATGCGAAACGCACAGGTTGCAATGGTAGGTACCAAATCGTAACAAACAATCCACGATTGTGTCAAAACAAGACGTTTACGAATCGAAATCAAAACAAATATTCGAAACGTCAAATCAAAATAGCACGTAACCCAAAGATACGGCTCGCAAATCAAAAACTATCCTTTCAGATGTATCCCTGATATAAAAGTGGTCGCTTGGGGAGAGAACGGATGCGATATCCCGTAACTGAACGATACACAGTAACGTCAGACTACCTCCTTCCCCAAATGAACAATAATATATCCCCACTACTCTAAACCACGGACAACAAATGTACAAATAAACCGAAATCGTACTAAAACGAACCGAAATGTAACTCAAATTTCACTGACAAAATGGCTCTACGACAGTATTTGGAGAGACCAACCTTAATTACACTTAAATTAGAACCTGAGAGCTCTCTTACATAGATCTATTTAGAAAGTTGAGGTCATTTGTCGTGGCAACGAACAAAACATAATCAATTAACTCGTTTACACTAAATAAACACAAATACACGCCAAAAACGTGTGTCACAAGTTCTATAACCACGTAAAAATGAGCTTATTACTTTCAATAAACACTTATCTGCATACAAGTCGTCTTCTAGACAACGATTTAACACAAAATTATAAATACGGTTGAATCCTCCAAATCCTTCAGTGGAATCTTCCCTGATGTACATGCAACGCGAAGTAACTGCCTCTCCGCTAACCCCAAAATAACTCCAAAGGGCTCAAAAACGTGCTACCGGGTGTGAAAAGATGTCCCAAAGGAATAATATTTCGCCTCCCAGACGAACAACGGCTCCATAAATGCTTTTCACGTATTCGGCAGGGTACAATAACAGTTCCAAACGATTCTACCGGTCCCATAACGCTAAAAATCAACGAAAACAACTCATATAACCATGTGCTTTGTGTATTACCCACGAGCTATATCTTGAAAATGAAAAACTTACGCGTTTAGATGTAATACGCGTTCAATATGACAAAATGCTTATGTCAGTCGATGGAAGAACTATTTCTCGATCAATTTATGCCTTTTAGTTGAATTAAATCCGGCCAGTTGAAGGGATGATTCGAGATAAAAATCAATCGTGTACGGTTTCGATCGATGACAACCGCACAAGTGCCATTTTGTTTCCAAGTAATCTAATTTATCGATCCAAAGATCGGTTAGTTCACGCGCCCTACATAGATGGCAGCGCTGGTATCAAAATAGGTTACTACGCGTACTAGATTCTCAATTCAAAATATATAAATATTGTGTTACGAATAATTTACGTAACACATTGGTGCTTTTAAGTATTAGAACTACCTTAAAAAGTGATGTAGAATGTAGTCCTGCAGAATTAGTTTATGGTACAACATTAAAATTACCTGGTCAATTCTTTACCACGCAAAATTTTTCTGAAATTTGTGATTTAAATTTACCAGAATATTTACGTAAGTTAAAAACTTGCATGAATAACATTCATGCAATACCGCATAGATATTCCAGTAGAAAAGCTTTCGTTCCGCGTGATATTTACACTTGTAAGTACGTTTTTGTTAGAAATGATAAAATTAAAAAGCCATTAGAGAGACCTTACGATGCCCATTTAAGGTTATAGAACGCCATAAAAAATATTTTAAGGTGCAATTATCTGATACAATCGAACTGTTTCGATTGATCGTTTATAACCGGCGTATGTAGACGAAAATTACATGATAACCTCAGCGATTGTTTCAACACGAGCAAAATTTAAGCGTGTTACATTTTCTTCTCATATTGATTTCATACAATAATTTAGGAGGGAGAGTACCTGTAGCAGTTATCAAGTAGCTTCAATAAAGTTTGAAGTTACTTGGTGACCAAAAAATATATGAATTATGATTTTGATGTTTTTGTAGATAACTATAAATTAGAAATAAAAACATATTACATTTCCCAATCTATATTTAGTAAGATTTGCTATTTTCAAGTTATATATATATATATATATATAACCAATCAGGCACCATAACTTTTTTACAATAAAAACTTTAAATTAATAACATTCTATACATTTTTTCACGAGGCTTCACGATGGTTTTGTAAAAAATGTATAGAATGTTATTAATTTAAAGTTATATATATATATATATATATATATATATATATATATATATATATATATATATATATATATATATAGTTGCGAGGAAGTATAACGAGCTACTTCATTGAAATACAAAATAATAAATAATAGCAGGGTGTTAGCTCTGATTTGAAAACTTGAGTTGTTAAAATTCAATACAACATTTATTTCTTTAATATCCTATATTTCGGCAGTTTTATTTAACAATTTTAAATTGTAAGTTACAATTGTAAGTACATAGATTTAATAAATAATTAACAATTTTAAATTTTGAAAAACATTTAAGTTTTGTAAACATATATGTGGTAAATTTTGAAAAGGTACATACAGAGATATTTAAGTTGCACATGGCATTATAAAACATCAGTAGAAAATAACGGTCTTTTCACAAAACATCTTATAAGATTAAGTTGTAAAAGATCTTAGCATCCCAACTTCACTCCGTTGTACCGTTGGAAACTCACAAAACAGGTTTTATACATGTTCTTTTATGGATGTATTAAGTAAACAAACAAAAGAAACTGCTATCCATAATGGACGCAACAGGTGTAATGGCTGAACAAAAGAGATATGCGCACAGATCAACCGGACACTGCATTACGCATCTCTTCTTACTTTATTGAAAAGATGGTAGTATTTTTAAAAGTAGTGTAAGAGGGGGTGCGTCTTGCAGTATGAAAGTTGGCGCGCATAAATTTTGCTATAAAAGCCAGTTTTAATTATTTTTATTATTTTGTTTGCTCAGTAGGTTGCTATATATTATACTGAGGTTATTAATATCTGTTTTGTTGTTCATGCAGTTTTTACTGGTCCCAATGTGACACATTCCAAAAAACATCTTTTGAATTTAATTGTTTCAATTTCTAGTATTTTAGGTTCCTCAAAATTTATTGTATGTTTGAGGTTACTCACATGAGACGCTAAAGAACATGCTGATGGTTTATTTTTATTTTTACTGTCGGATTTATGTCCTGTAATTCTGTTCTTTAGCATCTGTGTGCTTTGGCCGATGTATTCTTTTGAACATGTTTCACATTGTAGACGGTATACTGTATTTCTTTTTTCGGACATATTAACTTTTTCTTTTAATGACGTGAATATAGATTTAGTATTAAGTATGCTTTTTTCAGCCAAAATGATCGATTCACTTTCTAACAATTTTTTTAAATGTGGAGTCAGTTCTTTTATATACGGTAAGCTGTAATATTTTTTCTCTTGTTGAGTTTCTGAGACTAAATTATTATTAATTTGGTTATTTATTTGTATTTGGTTATCAGGATTTTGTGGCGAAAAAATAATTTTATTTATCAACCTTTTAGGATATGAGTTTTCTATAAATGGTGTTTGTAATTTTTTTCTATTTTTAGTTAGGAATTCGGGATCTGAAATTTTGGTTACTCTCCAGTTTATAGCTTTAACTAAGTTCATATTGTATTTTAATGGGCAATAGGAGTTGAAGTGAAGATATCTATTAGAATGGGTTTTTTTCTGATACCAGTCTATTTTTATTTGGTTGTTTGTCCCTTTTATAATGAGGTTGTCTAGAAAAGGAACTGCTTGATTTTCATTTTCTGTTTCTATGGTGAATTGTAATTTTGGATGATAACTGTTGAAAATTTGAAATGTTGATTCTAGGTTGTTTTCCGGAATGGTTAATATAAGATCGTCCACGTATTTCTTAAGGAATAACGGTGTGAAATTTAATTTTTCTGTTATATTATTAAGTAACCTGTCCATCACTCTCAAGGCTAATATGGGAGACATTTTAGACCCTTGAGGTAAACCCTCTTTTTGGAGGTAGAAATTATTGTTATATACGAAATATGAAGATTTTATTATAAATTCTAAAATTTCTATAAAAGTTGTTTTTTCTAGTTTAGTGTGTACCGAAATATTATCCCAAGTTTCGTTAATATCCTCAATCACTAACTCCAAAGGAATGTTAGGAAACAGAGACACAACATCAAGGCTAGCTAAAACCTGTCCTTCAGGTATAATTTTCCCTCTTATTTCATTTACGAATTCGAAGGTGTCTTTTACAAAATACCGGTTGTTAGTGTTATATGAGTCCGTTAGTATTCTTGTGAAGTACCGAGTCCAATTACTCAGTGGTCCGTTCGTGGAATCTACTATCATACGTAGTGGATTTCCTGGTTTATGGACCTTCACATTAGCGAATACTCTAGGAGCGGTGGAATTGTAGGTGTTTATTTCTTTGCATTCAGTTTCAGAGATGAAACCTACTTCGCACATTTTTTTTGAAAATTTATTGGCTTTTAACTGCAGCCGGTTGGTGATGTCTCTCTGTAACCTATCAAACTTATCTGGGTTATTTAATTCTAACAACATACCCTCTTGGTATTGTTCTTTTGTCATTATTACCGAACTTTGTCCCTTATCAGCCTTAAGAGTGATAAGGTTTGGGCCTGATGTTTTACAACTTAATCTTATAAGATGTTTTATGAAAAGACCGTTATTTTCTACTGATGTTTTATAATGCCATGTGCAACTTAAATATCTCTGTATGTACCTTTTCAAAATTTACCACATATATGTTTACAAAATTTAAATGTTTTTCAAAATTTAAAATTGTTAATTATTTATTAAATCTATGTACTTACAATTGTAACTTACAATTTAAAATTGTTTATAGAAATCCCTGAATGAAGGCATGGAATAAAACTGCCGAAATATAGGATATTAAAGAAATAAATGTTGTATTGAATTTTAACAACTCAAGTTTTCAAATCAGAGCTAACACCCTGCTATTATTTATTATTTTGTATATATATATAATTATTATTATTATTATTATCTTTTGTAGGAAACGTTACAAATGCTATCCAATAACTTGGATATGGTTACCGATGTACAAGATACTGAATCTACAACTGGTGCATATGTATCTAATTAATTGGTTGAGAGCGTACAGATATCTGGGGTACCGGCAATTCTGGAGAAAATATTCTGGCATTCCGCAACATCTCACCACGAGGAACAAACACAAATTACTGAGACAATATCAAAACATGTACTGCTTGATAGCGAATGTAGAAAATGTGGATGTCTGCGTACGAGTTGTACCACAGCTGATACTACAATTGTACATTGCCTTTATCACCGAATTCCTAACAGGTAAAAATGAATTTGAATTGTGAAATTTTTCCCTTATCAGTGTTTCGTAATAAGTGAAGAAAATCCAGAGAGAATATCAATTGTCTTCTGTCATTTTAACTATAACAAACTTTCATTTCATTCTCTAAATGTATATACAAAAATTGAAGACGGGAAATGAAAAATGGTGAAATTGCCAGAAATAGTCATTTCGCATTTATTCTTCTTTTTTTTGCGAAACCGGTTATATATTCCATGGTCTACTGTTTGGAAAAATTTGCAGGTACCTCATCAAGTTTGAAATGTTGCAAAAAAAAAAAATATATGCGTACTATGTATATCAACCGACCAGTTTTGGGTAAATGTAAATGTTTAAATACTATAAAATGTCACCCTTTCCCATTTCAACTCTTCATTTATATATTTTATCGAATTTAGATTTCCGACCGTATAATTTCGGTACACGTCAAGTGCATTGGGTCCAAAATCTCAATTAATTTCAACTTTTTTTTTTAAATTATAGACCAACCCTTTTTGAAATAGGGTGTGGGACAAAAACATGATAATTAGTCATTTTGATAAAAATCACGTCAAACTGAAAACCTTTTAAAGCAATTTTGGCCACATTATATAATATATACTAATTTACGCTACATTTTCCCCTATTAATTTTTGTTTGTTATAAAAATTATTCAAAATAATTTTTCGTGTTACTCATAGTAGTTCTATGATATCAACGGCTGGTTAGAGATTCAAGAGGGCAGAATTGCGATATTACTCCTCCAGAACCACTGTGTGGGCCTCTTCGAATACCTCTACTCCCAGGGTAAACCAAACCACATGTTATAAGTCCCCGAGGATAACCCCTTGGAGTGAAATACGTCTGAACCCTGCCTGTCCTTTCTTATGTTTGTGAGTATAACTCTGCTCTGAAGTAACGCGCCCTTATTTCAACGATTTACCTGCAATCCTGCGGTAGGTAAATCCGCACGCATTCAATATTAACTCAGCAGAACTGTTTATTAGTCACCACGTGTGGCGGGTCCTACGATCTTAGTCGTAGACCAATGTGACGCCGCAACGCCTGCGTCTCTCCTACGAAACCAGCGCAACGGGCGCCATAATTATAATAAAAAATATCGGCCACTTCGTTATAGTCCACACAGGTAATATTGTTGTTGTTTCGGATTATGGGGATAGAGGAAGCGTTAGAAAATTTTCTTCTAGTGTATGCATAGAAAGATTTTAGTCTTCTTGAAAGTATTTCAATTTCATTTGCTAATTTAGCTTTCCTTGCGATCGAATTTATAACACTAGAAAGTTTTCTGTGAGTCAGGAATGCTTCATCGTAACTGTTGTGACGACATCGTCAAACAATGGAGTATCTATGAAGACAGAGTTGTCAATTAATGAATATATGTTAATGTTTTTATGAAACATATGTTAGTTTTTTTATGTAGTGCCATTATAAAATATAGATATACATTCTAAGTATTGTGTGTAGTTATTTACATAACCACGTTCTGCTACAATAGGTTATGGGCCCAGATCTACGTGTTAATTTGAATCTTTAAGTTGGTTTGAATAAATGCCAAGAAATGAGTTACTTGAATGTCAAATAGAAATTTAAGGCAAAAATAATTTCGATACCTGGAAGATACAGGCAAAGGCATTATTAATAAAAAATGAAGTATGGGGATTTGTGAATGGTACCAAATTAAGACCTACTAGAATTGATGGAAGTGCTGAAAATGATCGTCTGATAGAAGCTTGGGATCAAGTAGATGAAAAAGCTTTGTCAGATCTAATCCTATGTATTAATCCATCAGAATTACGGCAAATTAAAGATTGCACGACGTCAAATGAGTTATGGTTGAAACTCCATGATATTTACCAATTGAACGGACCTGCACGCAAGGTAACACTTCTTAAACAACTTATATTTTATAGAATGGGTGAAGATGAAGATGTCAAAGGCACTTCACTTGTCAAAGGATAATTTCATGGAAATGGTAGATAAACTGAGAAATATGAACATTGAAATTAATGAAGATCTTTTGACTACAATCTTGTTGTATATTCTTCCTGAAAGTTACGATAATTTTCAGTGTACAAAAGAATCGCGAAACACTTAACCTTCTGTCAAACAACTTAAAATAAATTAATTGAAGAGTATGAAAAAGAAAAAGTAGGCGCATGACGGGAGCACTATATACTTCAGGAAAACAGCGTAAGAAACCATATAAACCAAGGGAAGGACCAAACATGGAAGGAAAAGACCGAGGAATATTACAATTCAGATGTCATAACTGTGGTAAACTTGGTCATAAAAAATCAGAATGCAGATTTTTAAAAGATAATAACAATAAAAATAATAAAAACTTTAAATACGATACATATTCAACTATGAAAATCCCTACTGAATATCCCTACAGGAATGGTGTCTAGATAGTGGCTTCTCTTCACGCATGTGTCAGCAGTGAAACAGCCTAAAAATAACTAAAAATCAAGTAAAATTAGCAAATAAAATTCAACGCTAATTGAAGGAATAGGTAATATTGAAATGCAGTTAGCTAATGAAATAGGTAGTTCTAGCGTCTTTTAAAAGATGTATTATATGTTCCCCACTTAAGAATAAATTTTTGTCAGTCTCTAAAATAACTGATCGTGGAAATAGAGTTTGACAATAATTTAGCAAGAATTATTAATAAGGAAGGTGCTGTTACTACTCTAGCAAGGAAGGTGAATGGCATGTACATTATAATTAAATACTGGAAAGAAATAGGCTTGGTATCGAGAGATAAAAATTATTCTGGTAAAACGCTCCAAGGTTGGCCCAAAAATTTGGACATATTAACAAACGAAGTTTATTAGATATGAAGAATAGAAATACGGTATATGGTTTAAAGATAAAAAATTTATGTGAAGTGTGAATCTTCACACATTTCTGGGTTTTGCAGGTATTTAGTAACTAAATGATGATTATTTGGGATGACAAAACAAATTTTATGTCAAAATATTTTTTTCTGAATTTTAATTCGAATGCCTAATACCATTATTTAAGTTTCTAAATATGTGCAGTATTTTATTTATACAGCAAGGTTCAGTAAGATTTTTAAAATTGCGCCTATAGCTTCCATTGGTTGCTTATATCATAAGTCCCGCCCTCTGATTTCGTCAAACAGAATTAAATTATAATTTCAACACTTCCCACTGGTTATTAAATTTACGCTTTTAAAAAATAAATACATTTACCAAAATATAACTAGAATTTTGACAAAATAATTTAAACAAAATAGAAATGCAAAAAAAAAACAGAAAAAAATAAAATTAACAGGATTCGAACTCTGTAACGTTCGCACTGCAAATTACAAAGTACATTACGAAACCATCTGAGCTACCAGAGTTTCTGATGTGAAGTGTTACATAGCGAATTAAATATTTAACATATTTTAGTTAAAAACACAAAAAATGCGTTATTTTCCGAAAACATAATCTGATCAAAAATTCCTGTTGTACTATTCCGGTTCACACCAATGTACATTACTTAGAATTTTTTCAGATTTTTAGTTTAAACCATCTGGGCTACAGGGTGTGGGACAAAATTTTTTTTGCACAATTTTGGCAAAAATCGCGTCAAAATAATTTATTTTTCAAAAATAAAATTTTGATCGTTAATCCACGTACTAAGGGCTTTCATTTGATACCCTACTCAGAACTTTAAAAAAATATTTTTTTTTTGATGAGCACATATTTGTTTATATTTTTAGGGGGATATGTTTTTTAGATGTTTCAGTATTTTTCCTATGTGCGGGTCAAAGAGTTGTATAAGCATGCCAAATTTCAACTCTCTAGGTTTAGCCGTTTGGCTACAATTTTTACCGAACAGACAGACAGACAGACAGACAGACAGACAGACAGACGACAAAATAACGGTATAAGGGTTTTTTGGTCATACCTACAAAACCCTAAAAAGAAGCAAATCGATATTTACATACTTGTGAAGTTTGTATTAAAGGGAAAATGTTTCCAAAACCATTTAAAAGTTCAGAAATTAGGACACAAAATCAACTGAAAATTATTCACAGTGATATTTCTGGGCCTATGAAAACTGCATCGTTAAGAGGTAGTAAATATTTTTTAACTTTTATTGATGATAAAAGTCGATGGTGTAAGGTAAGGCTTTTAAAACATAAAAATGAAGTTTTTGATGCTTTTAAAGATTTTAGAGCTTTTGCAGAGAATCAAATAGGAAAAAAATCAAATTTTTGCAAACCGATAATGGCAGAGAGTACTGCAACGAAAAATTTGATGAATACCTTAGAGAAAATGAGATCAAAAGAAGGTTATCTGTTCCATATCTGCATCAGCAACAAGGTTTAGCTGAAAGAAAAAGTAGAACCTTAATAGAAATGGCTAGATGTCTATTAATTCAAAGCCGACTTTCTCCTAGTTTTTGGGCTGGAGCTATCGCTACAGCTAATTATATACGGAATCGATCCATTTCTAGAAGCATCGGAAATGAGAATTATTTTTTGTGGTATAATAAGAAGCCTATAATAAATTATTTTCAGAAATTTGGTTGTAAAGCATAAGCATTAAATGAAAACCCTAATATTAAAAATGTTAGATAAAGAGAGAGTTAAATATTGTAACTTTGTGGAATATTTTGATGAAGCCAAGGTACCTAGGCAGTAGAGACGTTCAATTTTTAAATAATTTTAAAGAAAATGACAATAATGAAAACTTTATAGAAGATGAAGGAAGGAAAGGTGATGTTTAAGTCACACTAACAGCTCTGAAGAAGCAAGTTACCCAGACAAATGAAAAGACGAAACGACCATTGAATATAAACAATGAAATAGAACAAAATAAGATCGAAACTGAAAATGAAACCACAGTGATGGACGGTAAAGAATTAGAAGAAAATATAGAAGATGTGGAAACAGTTAAGGGTCGAGGAAGACCAAGTTTTTTAAAAACTGGAAAAGTCGGAAGACCGAAAAAATTGTGCAACATAGTACCAAAAATGGTCAACGAACCAGAAAAAGAATTTAATGCAATAACAGAAATATCTTGTAAAGAAACATTAAATGGAGATGAAGCAAATGATTGGATGAAAGCTATTTGCGATGAATTTAAATCAATGATAAAGAGCAGCACTTGGAAAATTGTAAATTTACCAAAAAATAAAAAGAAGTAAAATGCAGACTTAATCTTACCAATAAATATAATTTGGAACGAATAGTGGAAAGGAAAAAGGCACGTTTAGTAGCCAAAGATTTCAGTCAAGTTCAAGGAGTAGATTTTACAGAAACTTTTGCGGCAGTAGTAAGAATAAAATCAGTTCGTCTTCTCATGGCCTTAGCAACACAAATGGATTTAATTGTACATCAAATAGATATCAAAACTGCTTATTTAAATGGCGATTTAGGAGAAGCAATATAGATAAAAATCCCGGATAATTTAAAAGACTCGTTGGAGGAAATAATGAAAGATAAGAATGAAGATCATAAAATCCTTACGACAGCAAAACAGTAGCTCGACGAATTGAAGAAAGGTGAAAGAAAAACATGCTTTGTTCAAAAATATTTATATGGCTTAAAACAGAGTGGTAGACAATGGAACAAGAAACTAGACGAAGAACTTAAAAGGATGAATATGAAGTCGCTAACAGTAGAATCATGCATGTATATGAAAAAGGATAGTTATGATATAATTGTTTTGACAGTTTTTGTTGATGATCTCATTATAGCTGGAAATAACGAAAAAAATATAAATGAATTTGAAAGGGAATTAGCGTCGGGAAATCGGGAAATATCGGGATCGAATTCGTCCAATCCGAAAGGGAGAGCATAATAAGTATGTCACAAAAACATTATATTGAAGAAATTTTGTCACGCATCGGAAGGAATAATTGCAAACCCGCAAAGATGCCACTAGAACCAAACTGCAAACTACAAAAGGAAAATAAAACACCCGACACAAAATATCCTTACCAAAATCTCATTGGGTCATTGATGTATTTGTCAGTAACAACAAGACCCGATATAACTTTTGAGCTAAATTACCTGAGTCAATTTAACACGTCGTACCAAACAAAACATTGCATAGCAGATAAACATATTCTAAGAGACCTGCGTGGAGCAAAAGACCACAAACTCCTATTTGGTAAATGCAGGGAAGACCTAGTTGGTTATGCAGATGCAGATTGGGACTCCTGTATTCACGATCGTCGATCGTATACTGGTTTTATCTTTTTCTTTTTAGGGTCACATATAAGCTGGAAAAAGAGGAAACATCGAACTGTTGCCTTGTCCAGTATAGAGGCAGAGTATATAGCTCTGACAGAAGCATCCAAATAAGCTATATTCCTGCAGAACACATTAACGGAATTAAACATTACTGAAAAGAAAACGAAGGTATTTTCAGATACCTTCGTTTTCTTTTGATGTTGGTGCTGGTAAAAAACAATACGTTTCAATCAAGAACCAAGCAAATCGACACACGACATTACTTCGAAAGGTAGATTTACGAAGAGGGTAGAATGGATGTAGACTACATCCCAACAAGTCAAATGACAGCTGATATTTTGACTAAAAGTTTGCAACCAGAGAAACACGATCGTTGTGTGAAAGAACTGGGATTGTCAATGAAAATGTCATACTTGACAAATAAAACTGACTTTGACAGACCCGATTGACACTGACAGATATACTCCATTGAGTATATGTTAATGGATTTATGCAACATAGTTTTTTTATGTAGTGCCATTATAAAATATAGATATACAGTCTAAGTATTGTGTGTTGTTATTTACATAACCACGTTCTGCTTTTTACAATAGTAACCATAGCGTTTGAAATATCTCTAAAAATTGTTCTTCCTGTTGTACAGACAAATGATATCATAAGATCAGTTGTTAAAAGCAAATCAAGGGTAGATGGGAAATCTACTTGGTGTTAGTAGATGGTAGTTGGTGCCACGTATAATGGTCACTTTATATTTCGAAGGTTAAAATCGCCGAGGATATATAGATCAGAATGAAAATTTGCTAAATGTCTTAGTCACACATCTTTACATCAGCTGATAGGTATGCTTTGGGAGATCGGCAAAAGTAAAAACCACAGTAAATTGAAATATCTGCATTGATGTTTGTGAAATTAGATCATCATTTTCAAATGGAAAAATTGTTGACAACGGTAGTCTAAAAACATCGGAAAAAATTAGGTCGTTTAAGATTATACAGACACCACCACCTTTCTTGGTACGATGATGCGATCGAAATACGGTGTGATTAGGAATGCTATAGACAAAGTCTGGTATTGCACTTGTTAGCCATGTTTTAGTAATAGCAATTTTTGGAAAATCTTTTATCGCTGTTAGTGCTGCTATATTAGCATAGAAAATTTCTAATTCGATGAATGAGTGTTTTAAAACTTTTTTGGCTGGCGTACTTGTAGAACTAAGCAAATTCCAGGAGTTCCATTTATGTACTTAATGGTCACGTCTGTTTCGTATTTTTCTCGTACTGTGTAGACGTGTTTTCTAGAAATCATCTTACATATTCAGATACATAGTTAAATACCTTGATTTATAAAGTGTAATACAAATCACATACAATTAGTTGCATAATAGTGCAGAGAAGGGAACTAACGAACAAAACATGCCTGATTTTAATACTGCATGTAAATCAATCATTTGTAGAAACAGCCTTGGATCCACACGAAGTGCGCTAATCTTGGCTTGTTCAGCCTGCTTTGAAGACAATTATAAATTAACGTCCAAGTTCTATGAAGCTCTGCATAACTTAAATGTTTTCAACCAAAAGCAGAACGATTTGTTAAAATTTAATAACTTTTATTGTGATAGTGTTGATTGCGTTAATCAAAAATTCGTTTCACTTAATGAAAACGCCGAACTTTTTTTAAATGAAGATTTTCAATATTGTACGCGTCGTAATAATGTAGAAATAACCGGCATCCCTGATAGTGAATCTGTTATGAACATTGTATAAAAAATGGGTAAAGTAACTGGTGTTGATAATGATTCATCTCAAATCGACATGTGTCACCGTATCCCAAATAAATTTCTTAATCAAAATTGCAAGTCTAAACTCAATCAAATTCAGTTCAAGACTTGTAAAACAAAATTTCTTCCCGGCCGCCAAGCCTTTGCGTGATAAATTAAGCTTGTCAGTCCTTGGTTTTGAAAGTGAGCACAGAATATATGTTTGTAATCACCTAACGCCAAAAAATAGAACATTTTTTTAAAACAAAATCTGTTGGAAATCCTTGAAAATCAATTAATATACTTCTGGGTTCCAGACTAAAATTTTAGTCCGTAAAAATGATAACTCGAGAATTACTCACATAACTAATGAACCCTTGTTAAAAAAACTTACTTATTCATATTCTCTCAAATTTTTGTTTGATTTTTGTTGTTTTCTGTTATGTCGTTAGACAATTAACTAAGGAATGTTCTATCAATATAAATGTTTATTACTACTTATTTATTTATTTATTTATTTTATACAAATAAATGACTTCAACAGTCTGTGAAAGCCACACACCAATGACAGAAGTCATAGCATAGTAAATACAACAATGCAATTGTAAAAAAATAATACAAATTAATACATGCATACATACGTACATACGTACACATATGCGCATGCATTAACAATCCTATATGTATATATACATATTAATAAAAAAGGTATTTTATGAATAATAAGACTAATGATTTTATTGATCAACTAATACGTCTCACACATCATATGATATATTTCCTACTATTCTATTTACATAAAACAATATGCCTTAGCAACGATATAGCACCCTACGATCGTTAATAAGTGTAAATGTTGCATAACTATATTTTCGCTAACACGGCCAGACTGACATGCGGAAGTTCTCGGGACGCAACTTTATTTTTCACACCATTAACAGCATTGTTGTTATCAGCAACAGCAACCTGCATACCACCAATGGTCTGCTCCATACCAACAATAGCATCCTGCATCTTGCGTACCAGTAACAGCATCCTGCATACCAGGAACCCCATTCTTGAGCTGGTCCACCATTCATCTTCTACTGCATCTTCAAATTCTTCACCTAATTCATAATCTGTAAATAGAGCAATTTGGGCGCAGAATTGATTTTTAACAAAATCAACCATGCACCAATATCAATTAGTAAAAATAAATATTTGCTTAGAACAAAACCTCCCAAAAGCAAAGTATAAATCGTGATCTGAAAGTTTAGAGACTTTTTGTTATCAATTCATTTCTCTATCACAAACTCAGTGACTAGATCAACAAGCTCAGATACTCAGTAACTATCTATTAGTTTCCTTCATTACAGATTGTCTACAGTACAACAAGCTCAGAGACCGTTTATTCATTTCTGCACACACAGTGCTTTATCATCATCATCAGCCCGTCGCCATAGCTCACCATCTGCCACCATGATTACAGAGCTATTACCGACTGATGCCACTGGCAGCGGCATGTCTTGCGGTACTCAACAAGCTTTCAACTCTCAACTCATTATCTATTATATTTCTCAGTTTATTTTGCCATTCCGATCCCAGTGATCTGTCATTTGCCTTTTCCAATAAACGTTCAATTTTAAAACTCAAATCTCGAAACTCAGATCTTAATTATCAAATCTCAAATATCAAAACTCAGATATTAAATCTCAAATATCAAAAACAAAATCTCATATTTTGATGTCCCAAGTCTTAAAACTCAATTATTAAAATCTCAAATATTAAATCTCAAATCTAAATTTTACTCATTATGGCTAACACGTGCCATATGATTTGACCAAAACAATAAAATGCCTCTTACCATTTTAGTCGTCAACTATCTAACCAGTTAACTTCGTACAATGTGTCTGTTAATGACAAAACAACGCTCGTTCATCCTGACAAATTTTAAGGATCTGCTTTGGATAATTAATCCTGGCGTTCTCAGCTAAAACACCCGTCAATTCGTCATCAGGGATGATGGGACAACATACCAACTAAAACTCTTTGGAGTTGAGCTCTTACTGTTAAGGTTTTCAAAAGTCATAAAACAAAAAAAAATATATTTAGTAAATCAATCAACAAGCACCAACATTTTTAGCAATAGCTAAAAATAAAAAATATTTATTTGCGTGGGACAAGAAACAAATCCAAAATGTGTAGTTATAGTTGCACCCTATTATTTATTTAATCATTGACTGCCTTATTCTGTAAAATAAATCACAATGATTAGACAATATAACATCTCTCGTGGACTCAACCTTTATCGAACTCTTGCAACGAAACCAGAGAAAAAGGCATTTTCCAAAAATGCTCGTCACATCCTGAGCTTGGCCTTCTGGCGTAACGAAAATCAACGTTCGCATTTGAATATCGGCGATACTTCATTGCTCGCAACTATATTAACTTTTAAATTTAATAGTTGTTAACACTCCCATGCAAACTACAGTTAGTGATGAGCACGTAAATTACTAGATGTAATTTACCTCACTGTTGAAGCGTAAACATTTGTAAAGTAAACAACAAAACTTGTGTAAACAATGTAAACAATGATTTGCACATGCGCAATTATTTGAATTACAGAAACTCATTATCAATACATTTTGTCAAATTTCAATGCTGTATACGTCAAACTTGAAAATTTCTGATTGATATCAATATTAAACTAAAAGATAAACTCGCCAATTAATATTAGCTTTGAAATATTAAATATGCAAAAACAATGAACATTTTTTTTTTTTTTTAGTTAAAGTTAATTTTTCATCATATATTTTTATTATTTATATATCCAAAATGTAAATGATACTAACTAAATCATTTTAAATCAAATTACAAATCAAATGGTTAATCTAGAGCTAAGAACAATTCATCCATTTAAATACTTTCAAAATCCTCCTCCTTTTATACTATATGTTTCCAAATTAATCATTATTCCACAACTGTTTAATTCACGGTATTTACAACTGTCAAAATAAATATTCATCATGTAACTAATATTGTATTTACGTTTTTATAAACACTGGGTTGATTCACAAGTTCGCAGCAAAAATATCAAAATATCATTTTCATGCATCACATATGCTAAGCATAACGACACATTCCTCTTTTCTTTAAATATGACAGTTCCAACGAAAATATTTAACGTTTTTGGTTAAACAACAACAAACCAAGTTTTAGAGAATTGCTCCATTTCGAAATTCATCGCAATAACGAAAATGCAATACAACGGATCGCTGCTGCTCTACTATCGCTTACTGAGTAGATCTGTCTGCCTATGTGCCAAGATCGTTACAAGATTTTAAATTTTCCTTTAAAACATAGAAAACATTCATAAACATAGAATATTATACTACAATAAATGGCTGTAATCAAGCAAGGCAGTAAAACAGCACCCTATCACGCTTTACAAAGAATTCTTTGGCCGATAACTAAAAAATCACATTTATTTTATAATTGTTTTAAATATTGTTCCTCTCCCGCGTTATCCATTCAACTACTAGTGTTAAATGTTGTTTTAGGGTGTCATACAACTCCAATAAATCATTCAATTTTATTAACGACTGTTTTCTAGGTCGTAATCAGTTGGCATGACGTATCCAAACTTCATTTCCATTTGACACTTTGTATATTACATTTCCTAATTTTGCAATTAGAAATTTGGTTTAAAACAAGAATTATAAAAATTCAAAACAGTCACGGAAATTCCACATCACAGCTGTCATTCGCTATGAAATTTCTATATGGCTGCTCTAAACATAAACAATCGTGATGTTTATAAGCCATTTAAATTTATTAATTTTGCAATGGACAGCGCAACGAAATTCTCACTCCACCCGAAACCACGAAAGGTACCAAGAAATGTAGTATTACATTTAAAAATTTATTAAACCTGCATTTTTCAAATAAATGTCATTTAAAATTTATTCCAAAAAGTGCCATTTCCATGGATACTAAATGTTGCATAATTATATTTTCGCTAACATACATATATATAAAATAGAACAGTGAAAAAAGTTTGAACATAAATTTAATGTATGTATCGTAAGCACCAGAAGCGAGTAAGAACACAAAAAGCGAATAGTATCCGTACAAAAATATATTTAAAAAAAGAAAGAGAGAAGTGAGCGATATAATATTATACAATATTATAGTAAATTAAATATCTTAGTTCTAAAAGATGAAAAAGTTTCGTTAAAGAAATCAATTTCCGAGAAATGCGTATTGTATAAACCGGAAATTCTATAACACGGCGAGTTAAGTCCCAAATTTGTGTTCATGTGATTCTGATGCAGGATGTTGATAACCCTTAAATTGCGGGTAGGTGCGTTAAGCGCAAAGTTCAATAATAATTCATCACAATCAAGCATATGGTGAAAAATTTTAAACAACAAAGACATATCAAAAAAGGTTCTACGATGAACCAATTTTGATATTTTTAGTGAAACATGAATGACAGTTCAATACAAAATATACTATAATTTAATGTTATAACATCCTTCGCACACCATCACTGTGGTGATGTTACTGTGGAATTGTCCATATAAATTATTTGGTAGATCGCCTCTTCAACACCTCCCCTTTTAGGTTATAAGCTAGTCGTGCTGGCGGTACAGAGGTTCTAGTAGATCGGCGTAGAGTTGGTTGTGGCTGAGGTTCCAAGGTTTCCAAGCTTCTTCTTGAGCTGGAACTTCTTCTCTTATAATAGGTTCAGTATTAATTGTTTCTTGTACTGAAAAATTTAGATTAAACATATCAACAAAAGTTAGGTAATTTTGGTTGAAACGTTTTAGTTAGATATCGTTGTAGCAGTTCCGAAGTTGGTTCGCATGACGAATCCAAATCTCATTTTCGACGGACACTTAATACATTACATGACCTTGACGACCAGTAATAATACCAATAAGCCACGTTTTCGAATAAAAATCTCTTACGTAGACTCGATCATCAAGATGGATAGTTAGTTTTTGAGCTCAGTGCTTTTTATTGAATTGAGCTTCCATAGCATAATTTCGCTGTTTTTTTTTTTTTTTTTTTTCTACTCGATTCGGACGACGTAGTTCCAGTTGACTCCTTACTTTTCTGCCTAGAAATAGTTCTGCTGGTGATTTGCTATTTAATGCAGGATTGGGAGACGATCTATAAACCATTAAAAATGTAGAAAGTGCTTCTGGAATGCTTTCCTCCCCTTTTAATCTGCGTAACGCACGTTTAAAAGTATTCACAATGCGTTCTTTAATTCCAAATAGTGCGCAAATTTTCTCTTAGTGCAGGATTGTACTAGAAGCTGGTATATTGTCAGATATCATAATTTCAGGCCATTTTGAAAAAGCGTTGACCATTAAGAAAAAAATAGTGGCTTTCAAAAGGGCCAGCATAGTCAATATGGACTCTGGACCAAGGTTTGCACGGTGCCGGCCAAGAAAATAATTCAGTTTTTGCGGCACAACTTGGACACTTACGTACCAGAGTTTCAATCTGAGAGTACAGACCAGGCCAGTAAACAATGCTTCGAACCAATGCCTTCATTCGGAAAATTCCAGGATGACCAACATGAGGCTGCCGGAGTATCCGATTATGAAAAATGTTGCGAAAAATGTTAAATGAGGATACAGACTCTATCTGAAAATAGAATACAGTTGTCTATTATAGATAAGGAGTTCCGTCGTGTATAATACTGTTGTAAACCAGAGTCTTGAATTTTATTAGGTCATTCATTTTTAAAATATCTAATCACTTTTTATAGAAGAGGATCCTCCAGAGTTATAGCTTGCACCATTTCTGCTGTAATAGACAAGAGACATATTGAGTGATTCTTCTACATGTACAGATGCAGTAACTATATCTTCATCAGGTAGTTTATGTGATGAAATAAGTCTAGATAGTGCATCTGCCTGACCGAAAGATTTTGTGTTTATATATTCAATTTTGAAATTGTAACCCAGAAGAATAGTTGCCTATCGTTGTAACCGATTTGCAGTGTAGATTGGTACACCCTTTTTAGCACCAAAAATGGAAAGGAGATTTCCGACCATGGATCATGCGATGAAACTCTTTACAGGCGTAAACTAGAGCAAGGCACTCTTTTTCAATTTGTGAGTAATTTTTCTCAGCTGCTCTAAAAGTTCTTGATGCATGAGAGACTGCTTTTTCTGTACCATTAGGAAAACGATGCAAAATTACTGCTCCTATAACATAATTTGAGGCATCCGCGGCTACTACAATTTCTAACTGTGGATTATAATGCGTGATCAATAATTCCGACTTGAGAATGCCTTTTGCATTTTCAAATGCAGTTTGACAGGATTTTGTCCATGACCAGGTAGCATCCTTTTTTTAATAAGTTATTAAGTGGAGTACCTACCTTATGAATATCTCGGACGAAAAATGTGTAATATTTAAGCATTCCGAGGAAGGAACATAAAGCTGTCAAGTTATGTGGAGGCGGCATATCTTGAATAGCAGATATCTGGACAGGATCTGGACGTCGTCCATGTTCATCAAAGATAAAATCAAGATATTTGATAGAACGCATGAAAAACTTATATTTTTCTAAACGTATATGTAAACCAAAATCTTCTATCCGCTTGAAAACGGCCTTTAAGTTTTCTTCATGTTCATGACCATTACGGCCTACAACAATTATGTCATTGAAATATGCTGTAGCACCTGTTAAATCAAGTAACATTGTATCCATAACTTGTTGGAAAATTGCAAGAGTTATGTTGATTCCAAAAGGAAGTGTATTGTACTGAAAAAGACCACAATGAGTGTTTATTGTAAGCATTTGTCGAGATTCGTCATTAACTTCGATTTGCAGGTTATGCATCCGCTAAATCAACTGATGGAAATACTTTACCTCCATTAAGTGTATTAAAAATGTCTTCCGTCAGAGGAAAAGGATGCTTGTGTGGTATTAATAAAATTATTAGCATCATTCAAACCTATGGAAAAGTCTGCACAAATGCGCAAGAAGCCATTTGCTTTCTTTGCCAGTACGATTGGAGCTGCCCACGGTGAGTAATCAACGTGTTGTATGACGCCAGACTTTTCTAGATGATCCAGTTCTTTAGCAACTTCTGGAAGAGCAGCGTTAGGAACTGGGCGTTTTTTGCAGAACACTGGTTTAGCCTTTGGATCCAAAACTAAGCATACTTTTGTTTCGGAATAGCGGCCTGAACCAGGTTCAAAGCACAAAATTGTTGTTGCAACAATTTAATGAATTTGTTTTGCTGAGACGTGATTTTGTATTAGTGGTATTTGCAGTCGTTGCAACCGAATTATTTTTGTCTATGTGGTTGCAAACTTGACGGAAGAGAACATTCCATAGCTCGAAATTTTCTATTAAATCAATTCCTAGTATATTTAGATATGATTGAGTGGTTAAATAGCAAGGGCCAACAACCTTTTTATTGTGAAACGAAAATGTACCTGTAAATTTACCAGCTAGTCTCATAAAATTGCCAGAAGCCGACCACGGTGACTCGGTAGTTGCTTTGAATTCCGGTTCACCGATTTTGGACCATGTTTCCATTGAAATGATGGCGATGTCAGATGCTGTGTCTAACTGAAGTTTCACCCGGTGGTCATTTATGACAATCGAGAGATATTTTCTTTTCGACGAGAAGGTTTTTTTAACTGAAAATAAACCAGAAGGTTTTGTATTACTTGCATTAAATTTATTATTCTTGGAAGAGCGGCAATAACTATGTTTGGGGTCAACTTTCTTGCATTTCATATATTTGTCCTTTTTGAAAGTGTAGTCTCGAACAAAGTGCATACCACCACAAAGCCAACCCGGAGAAGGAGGATACTTTTTTCTTTTGATGTCATGGCTTTGCTCATAATACTTAGTATGGTCTTCTATCTTAATGTTTTTTTTTAACAATGTGTACTTAAATATTTGTTTTTTCTACCATGCTTGTGTCATGTTTTAAATTACTTAACCGTATACACTCTTCTGATAAATTTTGCAAATTTGTAGTTGGAACAGTTTCTATTTTGTTGAGTATCTGGGTGTTAATATTCGTGTTATATAAGGGATTGAAGTCCGCAAACGAAGAAGAGACATTTAAATTGGTTTTCTGTTAATGTCGAAGATTTAAAATTTTCGCATTCTTTGTTCACAATTCCCGCATAGATGATAATGCCTTGATCTGAATTTTTAACAATTTTTAAATAATTGTACATAATACTGAAAAGTAAAGCTCTTTTGCCAAATATATCACAAAGAATCTTGACAGTTTCATTTGAGGAAGTTTTGGTAATATATAATTAGCATACCGTTCATGAGCTGGAGTATCTAATTTCATAAGAAGAAGGAGCAATTTAGCTAAATCGTCATGATTATTTCCATCTTCTTTGGAAACGTCTTCTTAGCGTATGAACAATGCTTCAAACGTTGCACCTGAGTCAGGATCGTACGAGAATCCATTCATTGCTTTGGATAAGGAATCCATGAGCTGATCGGTATTTAAGATCATAGACCCATTGGAAACAGAGCGCAGGGTTAGGGCTTCAATATTTTTCGTTAGCTGCAGCATCATAGCCTGTTGATGTTGAATAATTTCCAAAATAGTTACTGAATCCATTTTATTTTAAATAAATTTTAATCCTCGTCGTCAAATATGTTATGTCGTTAGACAATTAATTAAGGAATGTTCTATCAATATAAATATTTATTACTTAGGGTTGCCAACCGTGTCCTTTTGGGCTGGAGATTCCGGCCCAACTAACATTTCTCCGTACTCCGGCCCATATAATAAAATCTCCGGCCCAACTAATATTTCTCCGTACTCCGGCCCATATAATAAAATCTCCGGCCCAACTAACATTTCTCCGTACTCCGGCCCATATAATAAAATCTCCGGCCCAACTAACATTTCTCCGTGCTCCGGCCCATATAATAAAATATTTAAAATAATATTTTGGATATAAAAAACGTATATTACGCTGCAAACTTCTTATAAAAGAGCGAGTTTCAAAAAGTTCACCGTGCAATGCTAAGGCATGAATATAATCGGACTTTATGTGAGCGCGATGTTCGCGGGAGCGCTTTCGACCCAATTCGTTTGTTTTAAAAGATAAACACGTATAAGTGGCGCCTGCAAGCTTGAAGGAGTCAAACTAAAAGTACTTAAATTAACATGCATGATCAAATAATCAAAATATAAGCATGATCAAATAACAGACATGAAAAAATAAGCATGCTCCTGACGATAATAATATTTTTCTATCAATTGGTTCGGGGTGGGATACATATTTACAAAATACGAACAAACTTAAGAGACACAAATTACCAAAGAGAAAAAAAATGCATCCAGATTTTCAAAAAAAATAAAACTATGACCCCCCCCCCTCGGAAAATCTCCGGCCCAGCTCTGTAAGAAAGTTGGCAACCCGATAATTACTACCTGAATTTATGAACATGAATAACAATACAAAATATATTATAATTTAATGTCATAATATCCTCCACACACCATCACTATGGTGATGTTACTATGGAATTGTCTATATAAATTATTTGGGAGATGGGCTGAAAGATTAGATTTCTTAAAAATTTAGTTTCAAACTACGGGCAGTTTGCTCACTAAAGTCAATAAGACTTTTAGAACTACTTGCAACTTTGAGTACAATCTTGTTTGTTTTGTAGAAACATGGTTCAACGATGATATTAATAGTGTAGCGGCTTAGCCAGAAAACCCCTAACAGCTGGCCTTCGAGGGTTAGACAGTTCAAGTTGAGACGTGTTTGTGGACAAGTTTGTTGGTCAAGAAGTGAATTTGAATAGTTATTGTTTTGTGAGCATTAGACAGTTTTTATTGTGATTTGTGTGTGTTTTGTAAAATTAATAGACGTAATTTACACTTACTCTTCAAGTATTAATAAATCTGTTACAAAATTGACGCCCAACGTAGAAGCCGAACCTTAAACTAAAGCAAGAACATTTGTTTAAACAATAATTTTAGTGTTAAACAGAACTTTTAAGACGGTTTCAAAAAGAATAACTAAATAAAAGTATTGTGAACGGATTATTTTTCGTTGCGTAGGAATAGCCATTAAAACATTTCACAAATATTACCGTTTTTCGAGTGCATTAGAAAGTGACAGGCCCGGCTTCAGGCTGATTTCATTGTATGCAATACGAGGTGTTCGTGAAATAAGGTTCAAAAGTCAAGTGTTTTGTACTTTCCTAATATTTAATAATAATAATGCCGCCGAAAAAAGATCAAACAAGTGACATAAATCCTGTTACCTGCAGTAACGCTCACCACTGACCAGTTACAATTGTTGATAACACAATTGACCACACGGTTGACAGTCAATCCACATGACGGTGCTGTACAACCCCCGCCCACAAAATTCAGGAAATGTTGCAGAGTGCACGGCACGTTTTGATGGCGAGAAAACGTCAGACATCGACGCTTTCTTAGATACCGTCATAACGTACAAAGATTGTGCATTTGTAATTGACGCAAACGCGCTTCGGGGAATCCCCATGTTGCTTGAGGGCACAGCAGAGACATGGTGGCGTGGCATAAAAGAAACGGTTACCGACTGGGATGTTGCGGTAATCGCATTCCGGGATGCGTTTTCACGTAAATTACCCGCACATCTCATCTTCCGCGAAATTTTTGCTCGTGAACAGCAAGATACGGAAAGTACTGAACTATTCGTGCTCGCACAACTACCATATACACTACCGGAAAGTGCACAAATTGATATAGTCTATGGCTTATTGAATAGAAGGATTAGAAAACGACTTATGTGCAGTGATACTGATTCCTTCAAGTCATTGTTGCAACGTGCAAAAGATGCCGAAAATGCTCAACGTGAAGTCGTAAAAAGTAAAGTAACTGAAGTGAAGACTGAAAACTTCAAGTTAGAGAAAAAGTTACGTCCGCGCTGTAACCATTGTGAGATCTTCGGACACTTAGAATCCGAATGCAGAAAAAGAAACCTGAAATTAAATTCAGCCCGCAAATATTTACGGAAACAAGAAAGCAAATCGCATGCTACGGTTGTAATACGCCTGGTATTATAAAGTCTCAGTATCCAAAATGCAATCCAACAAAAGATGTATCTCAGTCTGTTTATTTGGCAGAATTTTATGGTCTTCACAATGTAGTCGATGATTTGGACAACATTTAACGACCTCTACTCTCAATTCGCATAAACGAAATGAACGGTGCTGCATTTGCTGACACCAGAGCTACTCGTAGTATTATGGACAGAAACCTATTCGAGAAACTACACAACTCACACAATTTCAAGGAAGAGAAGCTAACTCTAACCCTTGCCGATGGACATGCAACCATCAAAACTGTTTTGATGACTACGGTTACTATTGCTTTGGCTGACCGAACTATAGCAACTGACATGGTTATGATACCTGACTCAGGCGATAGCTGTACATTACTAGGTGCTGACTTTATAGCTCAAGCTGGAGCAGTTATTGACGTAGAAAATCAATCAATCGGCATTTCCGGGATGATCCCAACATAACATATAATTATGCCAAACCTGTTGATAAGAGGTTCCCTGCCGGAAAACTCAACGCAGCTGATGTAGCCACGGTAATGTTACGCCCGACGGAAGGTACAACGCTAAATGACACAGCGTGAACAACTCGACAAACTACTTGTCGCCAATGAACTAATCTTCCAATCAGGGGGAGAAGGAACACCTTATGCAGAGCACTGCATAATTGTGCCTTAGAATCAAGTCCCAATTGCTGTTCCTCCTTATAGAATGGTATCGCAGAAGAAAGAAATTTTTCGAAAGGAGCTAGACACGATGCTGCAATCAGGAGTCATTGAAGAGTGCGAAAGTCCCTGGGCCGCCCCAGTCGAGCTTGTGACCTAACCTAACGGAAGTACCTGTGTATAGACTACCGTCGGTTAAACTCAGTACCCGATGTCGCGTATCGATGAACTTTTACACTCGGTAAGAAGTACGAACTTTATGTCTACTGTCGACCTACGTAGTGGCTATTGGCAAGTTCGCATTCTTGAGTGTGATCGTGATAAAACGGCGTTTGTTACACCGTTCGGAACATACAGGTGTATTCGTATGCCCTTTGGATTTAAAAACGTGCCCTCGACGTTCCAACGACTGATGTACAAATTCCGAGCTGGACTTAACGAAGTTACCATGTTCGCATATCTCGATGATCTTATAATAGTGTCGGAAACGTTTGACAAACATTTGAATTACTTAAACGTAGTGTTTAAAAGACTCGAATCATTTAAATTACGTGTGAATCGCGAAAAATCTAATTTCGTTAAACCAAACGTAAAATATCTTGGACACGTGATTACCTCAGATGGCATCCAAATTAATCCAGAGAAGATATCGGCAGTTGTGGACCGACCGCCGCCAGCTAATGCTATAGAGCTTCAATCAGAAATATAGATGTTCTCTTGGTATCATAAGTTTGTACCAAATTTCTCGAAGATCGCTCGTCCGTTGACTAATCTCCAAAAGAAGAAAGCAATTTGGAAATGGGGCATGCCAGAACAACAATCTTATGATGACTTGAAGAAATTGCTGACCTCGGCACCTATATTAAGACAAGCCGACGAGTCACATCCATTTACTATTAGGACAGATGCGAGCGACTACGCCATAGGAGCTGTCCTTCTGCAAGGAGATGGAGCATCCGCAAGACCGATTGAGTGCATCAGTCGTTTACTTACCTCTGCCGAATGCAATTATTTCACAACAGAACGTGAAGCCCTCGCGGTGGTGTGGGCTCTCCAGAATTTCAGAGGGTATATCGAGTGTGCTGAAATCATAGTAGCAACAGATCACCAACCGCTCAAGTGGCTCTTGAGTCTGAAAACACCTACAGGTCGCCTAGCTCGATGGGCATTACAAATCCAGGCATATAACATTTAATTTCAGTATATGCCTGGCAAAATGAATGTGATCGCTGATTCCTTATCACGACCTCCATGGACCGCCACGTCTACTGATGCAGTCTGTGTAGTTGCAGTTGATTTACCCCGTGATGATCCTGAACAACTTCGTAATGATCAACTAAAAGATCCTGATGTTGCGAAGATCATTTATGATTTCGAAGCAGTAGAAGCCAACGACCAGTTCGTTAGATGGACAGATAGAGGATTTATTATGTTCAATGGAGTTCTCTATCACTACTCGCCAGATGCCGATACTGAAGAAGCCCAACTCGTAGTTCCAGAACAGAACCGAGTGGATATATTAAAAATGTATAATGATGAACCTACCGCTGGTCACAATGTTGCCGAAAAAACCTTGAAGAGGATCGCTCAACAGTACTATTGGACAGGTATGAGACGATATGTTATTGACTACACTCAACATTGTGTTGAGTGCCAACGATACAAATCTAGCAACATGAAACCTGCTGGTCTACTTCAAACGCCAGTATATGCACAGCGATTTGAAATTTTAGCGATAGATCTATTTGGGCCCCTTCCAAAGACCGCTCATGAAAATCAGTGGATCATAGTAGAAGACGTAGCCTCAAGGTGGGTCGAGCTGTTCGCTCTGCCGCACGCGACCGCAGTTGCTTGTGCAAAAGTACTAGTAGAAGAATTTTTCCTAAGATTTGGGCTCCCGCGATGCTTAATAAGCGATAATGGCGTCCAATTCGTGAGTGCTGTAATGAAAAGGTTTGCCATGTTCTGGATATAATACAAACGTTGACATCAATATACCACCCTTCCTACAATCCAGTAGAACGGAAGAACCGGGACCTGAAGCCGCTTCTGGCTATACTGGTAGGAAACGAACATACCAGGTGGGATGAGAAGTTGCCTACAATCAGATTCTCCATGAATTCTGAAAGAAGCAACTCATGATGCGAGGCAGATCGCCTCCCAGGATAACTTCATACCCCAGATAACGCCCTTTCTGCAGAAACTTGCAGCCACTCTACACGAATCTCGTGAGAGATTCCAACAAGAACAAGATCGTCAGAAGGTCTACGCAGTTCAACACCGACGACCCGCTCCAATATATAAACCTGAAGACAAAATCATGATCACAACCCATGTTCTGAGTGATGCAATGAAAGGGGTGACATCCAAATTTATACCAAAACGAGATGGCCCATATGTGATCGTCTCATCTATCTCACCAACTTCATATGAGATAGCCCATGTCAACAACCCTGCTGAACCGATTGCTCGAGTTAATACTAGCGACATCATGCCCTTTGTTGGGAGACAAGCGGAAGCTGAATCGGAGATACCTGTAGTCCCCAAGAAGAAGAGAGGACGACCCAGGAAGACCGTTGCTGAATGAGTTGACAGTTTCCATCCGAGGACGAGTTATGTGAACTGTAGGGGGAGTGTGTAGCGGCTTAGCCATAAAACCCCTAACAGCTGGCCTTCTAGGGTTAGACAGTTCAAGATGAGACGTGTTTGTGGACAGTTGGTCAAGAAGTGAATTTGAATAGTTATTGTTTTGTGACCATTAGACAGTTTTTATTGTTATTTGTGTGTGTTTTGATAAATTTAAGGACGTAGTTTACACAAACTCTTTCTTGTTAAATTGTTTATATTCTTAGTTTACTTTAATCATAGTTTTATCATGTAATAAAATTTTGAAGTATTAATCAATCTGTTAAAATAGTAGTTATTTAATAAAAATTACTATATGTTTTGCATAGGCAGATATCTACATACTTCTGACAAAAAGGAGAGCGATGGATGTCTTATTGGAGTATCATATATTTTGATTGTAACGGGACAAATTCAGTGGCGTATAAATATGTTGAGGACCTATGAGTATCACTGTCTCCACTTGGTAAAGAAAATTAATTGAACGTTTGCTTTTTTTATTTACCGGACTATACTGATTTTAATAAATTAAACAAGTTTGTGGATAACATAATATTTTTAATGAATAACAATCTACAAGGTACTTTTTGAATTGTTGGAAATTTTAATCGCGCTAATATTGGTTGGTCGGTGAAATATTCTTTGAACTATTTAACACTAATATATTAAAGATACAAAAATACATTGTTTTTCATTATTAGATCTTAAACAATTCAATCATGATGTAAATGCGAAAAATAAATTAGATTTGGTTCTTTGTTATAAAGATACTGTCTTGGTTGAATCTTGTGAACATCCGTTGGTGCCTGAAGATATACACCATAAATCTTTACACATTTGTTATAAATTTAGTAATACAGTATATTTTCTAAAGGTTTCTTATTCTAAAAGTGAGTTCATTACTTACAATCTGGCAGTTCATAAAATGACAACCTTAACATTATCATAAATGAAAACGTACCGATTAAAGTTAAATGTAATAATAAATATCCATTATGGTAATAAAATATCATATGGGAATAAAAAATCTACTATCAAAATAATGAAAAAAAAATAAATAAATAAAATAAATAAATAAAAAATGGATTGTGTATCTTCAGTTCTTAACTATATATCATTTTCTACTCTCCATGGTAAATTAAAATTTAGTAAAAACAAAAATTACCGTGATTGGACCAAATTTTGATCTTATATTACGGGCAAAAAGTCTAAATCGATTATTTTTCAAACTGTGTTTCTTGGTGATAAGCCATCTAGTGACTTTAAAAGTATAAGTAGTTTATTTAATGATTTTTACACTCTCATTTTGAACTAAGTTCGTCAACAATTAATAATGTTAGCTTAAGAAGCTTAAATGTTACAATTAATTTAAGACATATCAATAGTGGATATAAAAATAGGTCCTGGACTGGTTGGGGTTTCAGCTGTATTTATTTCGAAATGTGCAGAATAATTGTGAAAGCCGTCATATATTTTATTTAATAAATCTTTAAAGAATGGTATTTTTCCTAAGCGATGGAAACAAGCACTAATTACACTTGTATTTAACAGTGGTCCAGCTGGCGACATATCCACCTACAGGCCAAAATCAAAATTAAATATATTTGCCAAAAATCTTGAATTTATAACTGTGAAGAACCTACATATATAAAATATGAAATGTCACGGTTGGCCGAATTATTTAAGTATAATATCGATATAGTTCATTTGTACTGATTCTCCCCCGCAGGGGAAATTTATAATGGCCATAACACCTGGCCATTTGTCGAGTTTTCGGGCCTGATGATCCCGCGTACCCTGAATCACGCAAGGGAAGTTCATAATGGTCGCATCACCTGACCATATAGAGCTTTTGGACCTGATGATCCCACGTACCCTGAATCACATATCATTTGGGAGGAGACAGTTCAGAGAAGCCGATTGTGGGAATAGTCTTATCTGTTGTCTCTTTTATCTCCCACCTAAATTCCTACCCACGTGTTTGCCGTGCGTGGAGACTCGTAACGCCGGAGAAGAGGATCCTGGTCGGTTGAGGGAGACTGCTGCCCGCGAACTGTACGATCCCAACACGCCTTTTTTGGCCTCGGATTCGGTAAAACGGGAGGCTGAGTCTGGTCAGCTCAGTCAATCGGCTGGTGTAACGGTTCATGGATAGAGTGGCTCCACTACTGTATCGTGGATGCCGGGGTAATGCTGTGCCACTAGACACGTATTCGGGGGTCTAATATGTAGAATATTGTGCGCCAGTACCACGATTTCTCGTCGTGAGGGTGCAAGAAGAGTACAAATCTTTTCAAGAGATGTCCCCTTTCTTTGTTGCCCGAACTTTGAATTAGTGTTAAAATTTTTGGCGCACAGTAACAAAGGCTATTTGCGCCTTGCCCGAACTTTGAGAAAAGCGTGTCCAACTGGAGTTAAGTCAGTGCGTAAATTGTCGGACCGTACACTGCTGGTAGAATCATATATTGAAGCTTCGTCAACGCTGCTGAAATTTAAATTATTTGGCGATTACCGTATTTTAGTTTAGCCACATAAGGCACTGAATACTTCAAAAGGCGTCATAACAGGCCGTGATCTTGCTTACGTAACGGAGGATGAGTTTGTGTAGAAAATAGCATCACAAGGTGTCATGGAATGCAAGAAATTTAAACCTCGGAACGGTAAGTGTTTTATTTCAATGGTGGTGTCCTTCGCTGGCACTAGGTGTCCAGCATCGGTAAGGGTGGGATACAACGTGTGTAACGTTCGTCCCTACTATCCCAACCCGATGCGATGCTACAAGTGTCAACGTTATGGACACATATCAAGTCGTTTTGGTAATCAGACCATTTGCGCCAACTGCGGACAGGACCAACATGAAGTTGAAACCTGTCTAAACGCGGTCTTTTGCGTGAACTGTAAAGGTGCACACGCATCGACATTACGCCACTGCCCAACGTGTTTGGAAGAGAAGACAATACAGATGATAAAAACGCAAGATAGAATACCTTATTATGACGCCAAGAAGAAGTACAAGGAGATTGCGCCGGTTAGTTCCGCGCAAGTAGCGGCAAAACGAAAAACATGCGTCCAGACGCAGACGGAGACAGTGTCTCCTTCGACAGTTGCAAAGCCAGGGACAGTCGTGCCAAATGCTGGCAGTGAGAAAGTGTTGGTGTTGGCCAGAGACCAAAATTCTGACCCCACAACCCGGGGGATCGGGTCTGAATAAAACCCCCAAACCAAGAGGAGAATGCACTCAACCTTAGTTCTCCCCACCATCTAAGGAGAAGACCCCACAGTCTACTCCACAATCGCGAAGCGACCAGAACATGGTCGCTCCTATAAATTCCCCATCAGCCGATCCCGAAAAGGAGACTGATAAGGGATCCGTTAATTTTCACTGGATACCAGTGAGAACAAAGCAATCAAAAAAGGAGTCCAGTGTGTCCATCAAAACACCTGGACTACCAAATGAAAGAGTAGCTGAGAAAATGGCTGTAGACCCGCAACCTAAGGGTAAACCAAAAATCATTAGGTTACGGGGTAACTGCCTTAAACAGAAATGAACGGCCCACTACTCCAGTGGAACTGTAACAGTGTATATCAACGCTACGAAAACTGCGAATTTTATTATCCGATTTTGCGTCTTCGTGTTTGTCTACAGGATACAAATTTCAAGAAAACCGACACATTCTCTCCTCGAGGGTACTCCGTATTTCGTACGGATTTCCTTACGGGGGCAAGAGCATGTGACGGCGTGACAATTCTCGTTAGAGACACATTGTACCACGACCCTGTAGACATTGACACTGAAATGAAGGTCGTAGCAGTTCGTGTTGCACTTCCCCTTCAGGTGATGATTTGTTCTATCTACCTTCCCCCTGGTGTTCGAACTGACATCCGAGATGTCGTGAATATCATCGATCAACTTCCACTACCCTTCATACTGCTAGGCGATTTTAACGCCTACAATGTGTGTTGGGGACCGGTGCGGAACGATTAATGGAGACGACACCTGGAGAATATGTTGAACGATTTGAATCTGAGCTTTTGAACTACGGCAGACCCACGAACTTCTGTGCAGCAACGAGTACATTCAGTGCTATAGATCTTAGCGTCGTTTCAGGAGCTATAGCTCCGTTGTTCAAATGGGACGTGCATCACGACCTGTGCGGTAGTGATCACTTTCCAATCTTCTTAAGGCCTCTGTTTAATACTGTTAACGAATCCCGCTGGCCACAGTGTGTTCTTCGGAAAGCAGATTGGGCCAAATTCGCAGAAACATTCTCTCATGAGGATATTCCGAACTTGAGCGTAGACGAGGAGGTGAATCATTGCACGGACTCCATCACAAGCGCGGCTAAGAACAGAATACCGCTGTCCTCCACTCAGCCCCGTCGAGTTCCCGTTCTCTGGTGGAACGAGGAACGCGAGTTGGCGCTAAGTGAAAGAAGACACCGCTTCAATAAATTCCGTCGTTTTCCAACAAAGGAAAACATGATATCCTTGTAACGAGCGAAAGCTCGTGCTAAGAGAATTGTGAAAAAAAGCAAGCGCGAATCATGGCGCAAATACGTATCCACCGTTACAGTTGCCACTCCAGTGGCCAAAGTTTGGGAGAAGGTCCAGAAAATATCCGGCCTAAATACAGTTACAACCATTGCTGGCTTATCGGTAAATGGTAATGTAGTTACCTCATCGGTCGAAATTGCTAACACTTTGGCATCTAATTTTGCGTTCAATTCTAGCTCTGAACACTATCCACCCGAGATTCTAACTCGTAAAGCAGGCCTTGAATCTATACCTCTAAATTTCTTTTCTAGGAATGACGAGGTAATTACCTGCTTTTCTCTCGTGAAGAGCCAGATATCGCGATGTCAAAGTGTAAGGATAACTCTCCAGGTCCAGATGCGATACATTATCCTATGATCCGAAATCTTCCGGAATCATCAAATTCTAGGCTTTTGAATGTCTATAATAGGATATGGACTAAGGGCAAGTGCCCGACCAAGTGGAAGGAATCTCATATAATTCCAATTGACCAATTGTCTCTGCAAACTCTTGGAGTGAATAATCAGCAAGCGTCTGATTTGGTTTTTAGATTCAAACGACTTGCTGGCCAACACACAGTGCGGCTTTCGCCGTCACCGCTCAACAGCAGATCATCTGGTCAGACTAGAGACAGCTATCAGGAATGCTTTCGTTGAAAACAAACACCTGGTAGCTGTGTTTTCGATATTGAGAAAGCCTATGACACTGTATGGATATATGGTATTCTCCGAACTCTGCATTCCTGGGTCTCCGGGGACGCTTGATGTTCTTTATAAATTTTTAATTTAATTTAATTTCATTTACGGCACGAGGCCATTGATATTTGTACATATAACATATATATCTAGAAATATACAATAAACAGTACATGTATAATACATTTGCCAAAACATATCAAAAATAAGAAACAAAAGAAAATTATAATAATAATAATGACAATAGTAAATAAATAAACATATACAAAATGAGGAAAAGTGTAAGTAGTACAGTGATAGTTTCCCCTTCCGCTACCAATTTATGGTGAGTGGGGCGCGCAAACGCATACACCATATGGGATTGAAAAACTGGTCGCTATTCACACAGCTTTGTATTACAATGTTATTTACTCGCCATAGATTAGTTCGGAGGCAAAATGTTCTCACTCTCAATACACAATCAGCTGTTCTTACGTTACTATTTACAAACATCGAACTAGCACTACAAAACCTGCTCAAACCGTTGATAATTCTGAATGCATTGTTGTAACAAATTTTGAACCTACGCATTCTGGCCTGTGTTGCGTTAATCCAAAGAGAAGTACAGTACACAGAAGCACAGAATGCGTTGAATAAACAGTTACGCACGCCAACACTGCACTTAGAAAATCTACGGTTTAGCATGTTCGCCCTAACGCATAAGGCTCTACACTGTCTGTCCACATCAGCGTTGTCTGAAAGGTCGTCGCAGATTATGTGACCAAGATATGTCACCGAATTCACTCGCAACACTGTCTGATCACACAATTTAATACCGGGCACTTGATATGCTTTATGCTTCGGTTGGAATACCATATATTCCGTCTTCTTGACGTTATATATAAGTTCATGATCTGCAGCAAAGCTCGCACATAAAGGATTTCATGTCGAACCGGCGCTTTAGGGTGCGGATCGAAAATACCCTGTCACAAATGTTCGCACTGGACAATGAGGTTCCACAGGGCTCCATACTGAGCGTTACGTTATTCTTGATTGCCATTAACGGTGCAGCTTCATGTATTCGATTGCCTGTACAGAGTTTGATATTTGTCGACGACATTGATATCTTTGTCGCCGGACAAAAGACTAGTACAATCGAACGTCAGCTTCAGCTGACCATCAATTGTTTCGATACATGGGCAACCAAAAATGGCTTCAAATTCTCGACCAACAAAACTGTATGTGTCCATTTTAGTACGAAAAGTGGTGTACATCCCAATCCTACACTCACACTAAATAGAGCACAGTTACCCTTTACCTATAATGCCAGATTTCTGGGTCTCGTGTTTGACACTCGTCTTACTTGGTGGGCACGTCAAGAAAAAATGCCAGAAGTCGCTCAATTTGTTGCGGGTCCTCAGTCATAAGACATGGGGTGCAGACCGCACTGTCATGTTGCGTTTATATCGTTCTCTAGTGCGCTCTAAGCTGGACTATAGATGTCTAGCTTATGGGTCAGCTAAACACCAAGAGATAAGAATTCTTGACACTGTACATCACACTGGGGTTAGATTGGCCACAGATGCATTCCGCACCAGCCCAATACCAAGGCTGCTGTGTGAAGCAGGCGAACCGTCACTGTACAATCGTCGTAAAATTCTATCCCTGCGGTATATGGCTGCACTCAGTGCCAAGCCAGATCATCCCGCGTATGACCCTATTCTACAAAATAGGCATACAGAGACTTATGGTAGAAAACCAAGAGCCAATAGGCCTTTTGGTCTGAGTACTTTCGACATTTTGGGTGACATTGATTTTAATATGCCCGAAATTGCAAGTTTCGTTTTGTGTGCTGTGCCACCATGGACGCTGCCGCGTGCACTTGTGAACCTCACATGAACTAGGTTTGATAGAGATACTACTTTGCCTATCGAATACCAACATGAGTTACAAAGAACACTGGTCGCTAGGTTCGAGGATACTGTCATTTTTACGGACGGATCAAAAACCGGAACCAGGGTTGGGCGTGCGTTTGTTGTCCTGAACCCACGTCTACAGTTTCAGTACCGTCTGCACTCCATAACGAGTGTGTACACTGCTGAGCTGTACGCTATTTTCAAGGCCCTGTGTTTTATTTCGTCAGAGCAAAGTCGGTCAAGTGTTATCTTGACGAACTCGCTGAGCGCTCTGAACAGTATCCAAGATCCAGATCTAGTGCATCCTTTTATACTAAAGATCCGGTTGCTACTCCACAATCTAAATATTCAGAATGTGAGGGTACAACTGTTTTGGATACCGGAAAATGTTGGTATTAAAGGTAATGAAGCGACAGATGCAGCTGCAAAAGCCGCCTCCTACAGACCTATGATTGATGTGAGTTTCATATTTCCAGATGACGCAAAGAGTCTGAAACATATTGTTTTAGCCATGTGGCAACATGAGTGGAGCAGCATACAGAATGTTAAGTTGATACAGATTAAAGGAGACGTTAAGGCCACTGTTGGTGGACCCAGGGACACCTTCTTCGAGGTGAAGACTCCCCTCTCTGTGAGATGTGTAACACAAATTTATCTGCCGTAACTCAACTTTAAAACATTGTCTTAACCTTACGACAGTTTAAGCTCAACTTCTTTAAATACGTCTTAACCACACGACTCTTAAAAACCAACTCTCTGAGAGGCTTACATCGCTCAACTTTGTAGTATCATTTCACACCCTCTTAAACTGTCCGTCTTGCAATATCTTAAAATTCACAATTTATTGGTGGTAACTCAGATAAATATCCTATTAAAAAATTAACCCAAACAAATATTGATATTTCAGAAAAAGATTAATTATTTATGTGCATATGGTTTCAATATCTCTAATCTGTTAATTGACAGAGTTGTCATCTGTTTAAGAATTTACGATTAACTTTTCATGTTAAGTTTACATAGATCTCAAGTTACAATAATAAACATGTCTGCCCTTAATTGTCACTTCTAAGAAATTGATTGTTTTTTATCGTTTAAAATTTTTAATATTTTACTCTAATTGAATGATTATACTGGCCGACCGGCGTAGCGTAGTGGTAACACATGTGCTCTGCGTTGCGAAGGTCTCGGGTTCGAATCCCGTTCAGGCATGGAAATTTTTTCAAACAAAAAATTGTCCTGGCTAATTGCCAAAGTAGCAAAGGCCATAAAATTAAAAAAAAAAAAAAAAATGATTATACTGAATTTATTTATGAAATTTTAAAATTTTCTGAAACAATACCAAAATTACCTCCTTTACATTACAACTAAATTTATTTATAATTCAAGAAAACATATAATTATTCCCGAGCAATACTCTTTCATGATGAGGCGCTCAACAGTTTCTAATTTACTACCTACAGAAATTATATATCCTGTACTAGAATCGGCTGGACAAGTTGATGTTATATCTACGGATTTTAAAAAATCTTTTGATAAAGTCAATAATCCATCTGGTATTCATGGTAATCTCTTACGGCGGTTAGAGTCGTATATTTCTAACAGTTCTCAGGCTGTAGCTTTTAATAATTTCACTTCTAATTTTATTTACATTACTCCCGGTGTTCCACACAGCTCACATTTGGGTCCTACCTCATTTATAATTTTTATTAATGAGATATATTTTTCTTTCTTAAATTTAAAATTTATCCTATATGTAGATGATTTATAAGTAAATAAACAGATTCAGTGTATAAAGGACTGTATTGATCAGAATAATGATCTGCAATTTTTCCAACCACACACTTTTTCCTAATTTAAATAAATGTAAGATTATATTGTATACTAGAAAACTACACCCTGTACACTTTTTACAAAATTTCTTATTCAATAATTTACCAAAGTAGTCTTCAGCTGTAAAACTTGACTAGCCTTTCCACCCGTAGATTAAATTTGAATTAAGTACCGTTTTTATAATCGTGAACATGATTAATTGTCCAGCAGCTATTGCATTTATTTATTTTAATGTAACTCCAATAAATTTTCGAAAAAAGTTTTGTAGTAACTATAGGAAAGTAAATTCTGTGCAAAATTCTCCCCTTAATAGACTAATGCTCGATTCATTTTTTCATTCCTGAGACATAGTTTTTGTTCGTTTTTTTTAAATTTAAATTAGAACTTAATAGAAAATTAAATGAAAATATAAATTCAAACTCAAATTAACTTTACGATATTTATTACTCTATAAATGTGTAGGTAATTCGTTCAACTTTTGGAACTATTTATATATATGTATATAGTACGCACGTGGGGACATATAGGAATATATTTCCGTAAATATGTTAAATAAATGCCCTTATAAATAAAGAATAAAATATTTGACAAGTGATTAATTTGAACGAAGGACTACGATCATTGGCCTGAGAAACATTCTTATTTGTAGTTTGTAAGCAGTTTTATTTCTGCATATGATCTTAACTGGTTTTTAACTTGTAAAAACAATTCTGCGAGGTCTTGGACCATCGTCCCGAGGCTAAATGAGACACCTGGCACTGTAGGACGTGTGTAACCATCGCCTTGAATAACTCGAATATTATCTGTAACACTGCTCATGTTTTTAAATAATAAAAATTTATCAAAATATGTTAAATTAAGATAGGAACATAAAATTAAAGAGTGAATTGTGTGTGAAGTTGGACTGTGATAGAGAAGGAATATGGATAAAGAAATTATAATAATTTTATTGTGAATCTTAATAGCCGTACCTTGCAAAACCATGCTTCCTCGAGATGACTTCTAAAAGACTCGGAATGTGATACAAGTAGTATTCGGAATTTTGAGACTGTACCAATTTGAGACTAGTAGAAGTATCCTCACATAAGCGCTATGCAAATTTTCGCACATTAATTTTCAATAAAACACGATAACAATAATGATATATACTAAGTTAAATTGCCGCGTCTTTACAGTTTTTTGTTTTAATGCTTTGTAATAATGTGAATACAGTGTTGTATACATATATATTAACACATTAATTTCTACAATAATTTAATATTTTATTTTATCTAGAATGGGTCCAATGGCTGAGCCTCTCTGCTTCCTTACTACGTGTTATCTTGACGATGTACAATGTCAAAAAAGCGAGGAATGTTCAGCGGGAACAAAAGGAGGCCAACGTTGGATACCTACTCCATACATTGGGGAGAATACTTTCAAATGGTAATTATGCATTTGTCAGAGGTTGCCCGGCTATAGCAGGAGGCGCCCTAATCAGTTATATTTCTTGCGTGCCATGGAGAAAATACATATACATACACATATATATTATATACTTTCTCCATGGCACGCAAGAAACTTAACTAATTTCACAATTTAAATAAAAAATTTAACAACTGAAATATCGGTTACAATTAATTTAAATTAAATAAGTAACAAATGTAATATTCAAAGGGAATTTTTCAAGTAAAGTGCAACAATCTTATGGTCGTACAAGTGTTGTCATACGTCGGAAGCTAAAATACTGTACATGCGCATGAGAAATTACCGAATTTGATACCGAATTTGAATTTCCGTACAAAAAAAAAATAATAATAATAACAATAATAAAATAAAAGGTGACCAGATTTGGTAATGAAGAGGAAATTAAAAGGCCCGTACATACATGCTAAAGTTACTAATGCTGGAAAATAAGGCAGTAAATAAACAATAAAATATCAAAATCAGACTGTTTAATCTCATTTTACGTACTTATACGTAAATAATAAACATAAGCTACGACAAAATCGCTATTATCGTTTTTATCGCAAATAAAATAAATCATTTTACTTACCTCTAAATTAAGACATACATGTGACCAGAGGTGTGCTGCAGCCAGCTCGTGCGAGCCGGTCGTTAAATTATTCCGCTTGTTTTTGTTATGTTATCACTTGTACATCGGAAGTGAGGACGCTCTTCTTTTTGTCATCACTAGTATCTTGGAGTATCTTTGAAGTGAGAACCCTTTTTTCTGTTTTTGGTCATCACTAGTATCTTGGAAGTGAGGACCTTTTTTTTTCATCACTTTTATCTTGGAAATGAGGACCTTTCTTTTTTTTTAGATCACCACTTGTATTTTTGTGTTTTATAAATTTTTAATAATATAAATAATTTCATCTTCTGAGTCTTGTCCTCGTTTTATCTTAGCGAGCCGGTTGTTAAAAGTTTGCCAACACACCACTGTATATAACAATAAAATATAAACAATACATAAAAAATATACCAAACAAAATAAATTATTGCGTTATGAAAAATCAGTCCAAATCTCACATTACGCGCTTAAACATAAATCAGATATTGTTTACGACAGCCTATATGTTAATCAGTGACAAAATCGTCATCCTTGTTTTCTGAACACACTTTTGTCTCTTCCTTTCTATAAATATTTGCGGCATTCATTCTAGACAACATATCTTTATTTACTTTTCTTTTATAATTTCAGAGTTTCCCTGCAGTGTCGTACAATGTTTTGTTAGCAAGCTATCATTAATAGTTTTTGTTATCAATGTATTTCTTGATTTCGTTTTAATGTTATTTACACTACTAAAAACTCGTTCGCAATTTGCGTTGAAATGAAGAAAAGCCAAAATATTTAAAGCAAATCAGGACAGTTTATTGAAAATATTTGAATTGGTACTATCTCTAAAATTATGTACTTTGGTCCAAAATATGTCTAATTCATCCATCAGTAATACTACTTATTAGTAGTTTGTAACACATCAGTTTTATTTCTCAGTATGATGTATATGATATGAGTACCAGTAAGAGTATTCAAATATTTCGAAAACATATAATTTGGCAATAACCGCCACTCATCATCGATTAATTGCTCAGTTTTTTTCTGATATAGTCGGCTCAATTTCGACTGAAATTTTGACTGAAAAATTTCATGGCATATCCCAGTTGAGATGCTAATCTTTTCTGCAATTTCTCTGACAGTCAATCGGAGATTTGCACGCACCAGTTCGTTGGTTTTCTGAGCGTGGGAGTCATCAGTTGATGTCGAATGCCTTCCTGATAAAGGATCATCTTTAACTGACTGACGACCACTTTTAAAATGTGAAAATCATTCGTAACATTGCGAGCGATCCAGGGCATCATCTACGTAAGTTTGTTTCAAAAGTTGAAACGTTCCCGTGCAATTTTCTCTAGTTTCACGGAAAATTTTACGTTGCATCGTTGTTCCAGAAAATCGCAAATTTCAAAAATCGCCACTAACACTTAAACACGTTGTACTCAAATAACAATATCACGAAAACTACACGAAATATCAACAATCCAAGAACATTTGGTTACAGAGGAGATTTATGCGCAACGCAATGCTGCCAACCGCATATTACCAAATATCCCCGTTGGCCCGTAATTCAAAATGTTCGGTTAATTTCTGAACAGACCTCGTACATATATGTAATTTTAATACTTTCAGACTGACTGCTTGTGGTAGCACGACCTAGTAATACAAATCTGTTAAATGCAAAGTTGGAGCAAGTCATATATCTTCTCCTGCTGTTAAATGTATAAATATTTCAAATAAGTACTAGTAAAACGGTTTGTTTCTCGAAATGATTCATGTGACTCGCAGTCGTAAACTTGTTCGTGCAACTGTTAAGCAGTTTTAATTTGTGCCAATAACTTATTTTGACAATCGGCTTGATATAAAAGGGCTTTTTCCGAAATTTATTTTTAAATGGTTTTGTAGATGTACTTAGCCTGTAGGTTCCCTGGAGATTAAAGTTAGGAGGCTCAATCATATATTCAATTGGCGATGCGGTGGTAGAAAACCCAAGATTTCAACGGGGTTGGGATAGAAAATCAAGCATAGGTGATTATCAAGACCCCCCCCTGGCGAGTGCCAGGTTCGACGCCCGTTAATAGACAAAATTAATTAAAAATTTCTCACAAAACGGTTGGATTTAGAGATTTGAAATTTATCATATATATACATATATAGGTTTATTAGATCTTTAACATGTACATTAAGTTCGAAAAAATATCATATTATATAAACAAACTGAGCATCAAAGAAAAGTTTTTTATGTTGTTAATAATGAGTCCTACTGTTAATATTATACGAGAATTTATTTAATATATATTACAAAATATATTTTGATGTTATTATTTTTGCTAATTATTTTTATTTATTTTATAATAATTTATGTATGTCAAGTAGATTTCATAGCAACCAAAATTGACATTTATAATGTCAATCGTAATTTTAATCATTTATATAACACATTTCAATATTCCCTCCGTTTTGATAAATTATTAAAATTTAACATGTTTTAAATGTGATTCTTCGTGCACACTCCTTAGTGTTTATACTTTCTTTCCTCCCTTCTTCGGTTTCGACTTCTTACATGCCAGCTTCTTTTGGTTTCTTACACTTCGACTTCTTTTTCTTCTTGTTCTTACTTCTACACACCGGCATTTTCTTCTTCTTCTTCTTAGTTTTACATACCAGTCTTTTTTTCTTCGTTTTCTTCGGCTTTTTACACACGAACTTCTTCTTCTTCTTATTTTTCTTAGTTTTACAAACTAGCTGCTTTTTCTTCTTATTTTGTGGTGTTTCCATAGCTTCTTCATGTGAACTCGGTTCTACAAGTTTAAATTTTTCTTCTTTATTCGTCAAATTTATTTTATTTTCTACTCGATATCTGAATCTCTCTGATCTTGTCACCTGCTTTTCTTGGTTTCCCTCATCGCTTATTTCGCATCTATTTTGAATATCATCTTCATTATCACCTTCATGAGTCGTTGGTCTTCCTTAATATTTATTTTCCCTTTTTCATCTTTGTTATAAATTTCTATCATATCATCCCCTATATTTTTTAAATATTCGTGTTCTACATTGTCCAAAATCGAGGGATAATCACTTTCTGGTTCTCGTTCTTTTGTTAGAGAATTTGATGCTTTGTTATCTTCATATAATTTGGTATCTCGAACAATTATTATTTTTCTTTGTTCTAAAGAGTATAAACGAAAGTGTTTCGTCAAATAATCATAAGCAATATTGCCATCTTTGTTGTTGGACTCAATTAACTATCTCTTTGTTGTTAAGGTTTCCAATAAATTGTTAAAGAACCATAAATTTTATAGTGACTTCCATCTGGTTTCTTGCCGAAAAACTTCTCATCAGGTGTCATATTCAATTTCTTTCTCATCAATATGTTTTATATTTATACAGCATAGTATACTGCTTTTGTCCAAAACCGTAATGGTAGATCTCCTTCATACAGCATGCATCGAGCCATACTTAATAAAGTTCTATTACTAACAGAATTTTCTTGAGGTGTATATGCAACTGTATTTTCGTGGACAATTCCATGTTGACTTAAAAAATTTTTAAATTCTTCACGGGTCTTACCATTATCACTTCTTATCCTTTTTATTTTCTTATGCATTTGATTTTCTATTTCCGCTTTAATTGGTTTGAATTTTGATATAGTTTCATTTTTGTTTTTTAGAAAGTATACAAACATCTTGCGCGAGTAATCATCTACTAATAAAAATATGTACTCCGATCCTGCAATAGATGTTGTTCGCATTGGCCCACATAGGTCCATATGAATGAGTTCCAAAATATTTTTCGATTTGATTTCATGCTTTGCAAATGTTTTTCTTGTAGTATTTCCCGGTGTATACGGTATACAATCTTCCATTTTTCAATTTTTGTACTCTAATACTTTTACTATCATCTGATTCTTCATTTCATTTATTATTTGACAGTTTTGGTGTCCTAACCTTTTGTGCCATAAATTTATATCCACCGAAATTTTGTTCATTTGTTGAGCATATGCATGTGAAATATTCAGTTGGTACAAATCTTTTATTCTATTCTCTGTTAACATTATATCATTATGTTAAGAAATTTTGCATCCTCCTTTTTCAAACTTTGTTTTAAATCCATTCTTTTCAAATTGACTTACATGAATGTGTTTGTACTTACAAGCAACATCAGTCTTCACCCTTACATTTCCTATACCAGTAGCCCTTAGAGCAGCGGTGGGCAAACCGCGGGCCGCAGGTGGCCCTTGTAAGCATTTTTTGCGGCCCGCCAATACCCGCAAACAATTGCTTTTTAAATTAAAAAACTTTTTAAATTAAAAAATTAAAAAATGGAGGCGAAATCGTGTTTTTTTCTCTGCACCTTAAAAATAGACGTGAGACCGTTGATTTTGCTCTTAACTTTCATAGGGAGAGGGACGGCACGGATAGGTTAAGGCACTAAAATATTTTGTGCGGCCCGCGCCATCCTGTTATAAGGTCAATGCGGCCCACGGTCCAAAAAATTTGCCCACCGCTGCCTTAGAGTATTGCTATCAGGTAATTTTACATAATTTGGCTCAATATTTTTCAAAATTGTGAAATTTGACTCTTCATATGACATATGGCTTGTTGCTCCTGAATCAATATACCACACATTTGACATTGTTACTTGAGTCCTCGCTCCATTTATTGCTATCATTGCATTTTTATCATCTTCTTCCGAACTCTCACAATCATTCATCAACTTAACTCTTCCATATGACTGATAGCTATTCTGTTTTCCATCCTTCTTGTCATTAATCTCAAAATTTGTTTTAAAATTTGTTGTTTTTACTATGCGCGGTGACCCTGCTCTATAATAACAATCTCTAGCATAATGTCCAAGCTTTCCACACAAATAACCATTTCTCTCTTTCTCTCTCTCTCTCTCTCTCTCTCTCTCTCTCTCTCTCTCTCTCTCTCTCTCTCTCTCTCTCTCTCTCTCTCTCTCTCTCTCTCTTGTTCATATCGCTCTATTGCCTCTCTATCTTGTCCATATCGCTCTCTTACTTCTCTATCTTGTCCATATCTCTCTCCCGATTTGAAGTTGGGTCTTCTCTTTGACATGCAAGCAGCTTAATTTTTTCTTCAGTCTCTATTAAATCTAGTTCCTCTTCCTGTGCACGCAAACCTACTCTAAACTCTTCCATATTTATTTTGTCTAGCCCAGTCGCCTTCATTTGTAGCCTTATCATATTATGGGATTTTGGTAGTCCATTTAATATTAAACCCATATATTCTTCATCTTCTATTTTTTCATTACAATCTGTTAACTGATCCCATATAAATTGTCCACGTGCTAAATATTTTTCGATCGTTTGATTGCTACGCTTTTTTATTGCACTCAATTCTAAACGTATGTTAAGCCTTCTAGAAGAAATTTTCCCTTCATGGATACTCCACAATTTTAACCAGATACTTCTAGCTCATCTAAATTAATCACTTGGCGTCCTTGACCAGGTTCTAATGTTCATAATATTAATGCTGCAGCTATAGCACTTTTTTCTTCATACTCCTATATTTTCTTTACGTCGCCTTCTGTTGGTTTCTCTCTTTCAACAACATAACACCTTATTAGCCTTTAAAACCATTTTTAATTGATGTTTCTAAAATTGATAATTATTTTCACCTAATTTGGTGACCGCCGCTATTGGTATTCCTTCCATTACTTCGCACTATGTTATAATAAAAAGTAAAAATATAAACTGAGAGTGCCATGAAAAAACAATGATCTGTCAATTTTCTGTGTATTTCAAAACTGTGCATATTTTAGTCATTGATTTCATATTTTGTATATTACAAATGAATTCAATAAAATCTTATTAGGTTATGGGGCCCATAACCTAATAAGATTTAGGCCACTTAGAATTGAGAAAATAATGTTGTTTTTTGTCTGAATGAAAATTGATTGAAAAGTTAGTGTATTTGTTAAAGAAATTAACCTATTTAAGAAAAGAAAAAATTTGTGCCAGTAGTGACTACAAAGTACATGTAGATAAACTCGAAGGGCCTGATGACTGGGCAAAATGGAAATGGCATATTTATATGGTGCTGCGTTCGTATGGAGGATATTTTTAGTGGTGTACGCGAACGTGTCCAGTTGTCCGAGAAGTCATCAAATGAAGAAAAGTTGGCGTATACGGATTGGCAAAAAGACGACGCGAAAGCGGCAAGTTTGATAGCAAGTGCGCTGAGCAAACCAGTGGCCGAGCTCGTGTTAACGTGCAATAACGCGAAGGATATTTGGGACAAATTGCGGGCACGGTTTGATCAAAGTAGTACTCAACGCTTGAACATGCTGATCGCAGCATTTTTTCGGGTCAAACGTGATGAAAATGAAGTCATTTGCACACACGTTGCCGAATTGCAGAAGTTGTTCGTGGATCTAAACGACGAATTAGCAAAACACGAAGAAAATACTTTGTTGAATTTATTGATAAATTTTCTATAAGCTAGCTAAATATCAAAGTTCGAGGTCGTTTTAATTTTCGGACGACCTCGAAGCTTCAAATTAGGTACTTTTATACAAATATTACTAGTGAATCTAATGGTGTACTCCAGAACGTTCGAAAGTGATTTATTTAACCCAAAAATCTTTGAAATTTATCAACGAATTTCAGCCAAAAAAATCAGTTTCGATTTTTTCAAAGTACATTGTTGGTTTAACCGATAATTTCTCTATAAGTGTGTTTAATATCAAAATTCGAGGTCGTTTTGAACCTAAAATTTAGAACGACTTCGAAATTCGATTTACGGCAAAACAAATCACTTTCGATTTTTTCTGAGTACAGGGTTAGATTAAGCAATACTTTCTGCATAGGTGTGTTTAATTTTAAAATTTTAGGACGTCCTAAATAAGTCCTATTTTCGTTGGAAATTTATCAACGTTTTTAGACCAAACAAATTACTTTCAAATTTTTTAGAGTAGACCATTGGGTTAAACGATACTTTTTGTATAGGTATGCTTAATTTTATCTTTGCAGGATGTCCTAGATTAGTCCTAATTTTGTTCGGATATTTGATGAATTTTCAAGTTTGGATTTTTCAAAACAAAAGTTTTTCGCCATAATTTCGCAAAAATACGCACGAATTTCACAACGCTACGAATGCCTACTTATCTTCTGTGTTACATAGCGAATTAAATATTTAACATATTTTAGCTAAAAACACAAAAAATGCGTTATTATCCGAAAACATAATCTGATCAAAAATTTCTGTTGTACTATTCCGGTTCACACAAAAGTACATTACTTAGAATTTTCTAAGATTTTTAGTTTAAACTACAGGGTGTGGGACAAAAAACTTTTTTTGCACAATTTTGGCAAAAATCGCGGCAAAATAATTTATTATGCAAATATAAAATTTTGACCGTTAATCCACGTACTAAGGGATTTCATTTGACACCCTAATCAGAATTTAAAAAAAAAAAAAAAATTTTTCGATGAGCACATATTTTTTTATATTTTTAGGGCGATATGTTTTTTAGATGTTTTAGTATTTTTTCTATGTGCGGGTCAAAGAGTTGTATAAGCATGCCAAATTTCAACTCTCTAGGTTTAGCCGTTTGGCAACAATTTTTACCGAACAGACAGACAGACAGACGACAAAATGACGGTATACTAGCTTCGGCGAATCAGTGCAGTTAAGTCACAATACGAAACAAACGAATGTATTGTTTGAAACAATGCAATTGTTTGTTACGTCGTGTGACGTAACTGCACTGATTCGCCGACGCTAGCATATAAGGGTTTTTTGGTCATACCTACAAACCCTAAAAATACCGTATTGTTATGGCAAACCGGCTGTTGTTTATGACATGCAGGTGTGCGTTATCGCTTGTTGTCTGTTTGCCGTTCAAGGTCGCAGGCAGGCGGGAAACTGTTCACGATTCTAACGTTTAGGTACGTTGCGTTTTTAATTTATCTTACGCTTTCTTAAATTCTTTGTAAACTTCACTTCTTTATTATTGTTTTACTTTAGCGCTTAACGTTTACACTTTACTGTTTTCTCTTCTGTTTATATTTCTTTTGTTCATTTACTTCATATTTTCCACTTCATACATATGTTATTATATTATTGTTCTTTTCGACTTCAAACTGTTATACGCAACTTTATTACTGTTTTTCTCTCCACTTTAATTGTTTTCTCCACTTTTATTACTTTCACTCCACTTTTTACTCACTGTTTCTCACATAACTTCCACTTTACTTACAACTCTCAGAGGCGGATTTGACGGCGGGCGCACCGGGCGCGCGCCCTTGGCCTCGACTTCTGAAGGGCCCCGCAAAACCCCAACTTTCCACTAATGACACCAAGTTTTGTTTCATATGTATAATTTTAATTACTTACAAGTTTACAATCGGCGGTAAAACCTAATAGTATGTTTATATTCGCTTATTTATTTAAAAATATGGTTAACATGCATTTTCCCTGTCTCTCTCTTTTTTAAGGGGCCCAATATTGTCTCGTGCGCCCGGGGCCTCAAACAGCCTTAATCCACCTCTGACAACTCTTCACCTTCATTGTCTCACTTTCAACTTTACACTACTTTCGCAACAGCCATCAACATGTGTGGCCGCAATTGCACTTTGTTTTGTTTCTTCGCGATATTAAAAACTTTTATTTCACACTCTTAAAAAACTTCTAGGACACGCGACACCATCCCCGGTGAGCCTCCATAAGTTGTGGGATTCTATGCTGGGGTTTGATTATTCGGTTTTTATTATTAATTAAATTTATTGTGTGCGATTGCGACAACTGGCTACGGCTAAAAAAAAAAGGTCCTCATCTCCATGCGCGGAGCCTATTGTTGAATTGCCGGGCCTGTTGTTGAACCGAGGGGCCTGCTCTTCAGATCCAAGTGAGGAGCAAAAAAAAAGGTCCTCATCTCCATGCGCGGGGCCTGTTGTTGAACCGCGGAGCCACGTGCGGCTGCACATGCATCGCGCCGGCCCTGGGTAACGTCTCATTGCGGTCTGAAACTGGGTTTCTTTTCGTTGAGAGTAGAGACATTTGGCCTCTAAATTGAGAGTGAATGGTTAGAAAATCCTTATTTTGTCAATGCAGGGTCCATTTGAGAAACTTTACAACGTGAGTGAGCTGTTTTCGTGCGTGTACTTATTCGAAAACATTACTGTGAACAAAGGAAGCGTTACTACCGAGGGTAGACAACTTGTCCGACGCGAGTGTATTGCGAAAACATTACTGTGAACAAACGAGGCGTCACTACCGAGTGTTGGCAACTTGTCCGACGCAAGTGTATTGCGGGCAAACGACGTACAGGCGACACGAGAAAGCGTGTCTACGAGACAGTTTTGTGCATTTGAGCTGTGTTTGGACCGGGAAAAGACGATGAAGCGAAACTTTTCGCATAGTGTAGCTGATTTTCGTACTGTTGATATGGCCGATGCTATGTCGACGCGTATATGTGAGACAGACAATGACCACGAACGCGAATATATACGACGCGAACGAGAGTTGTTAGAGCGCGAACGGGATATTTTAAATCGAGAACGGAACTTGATTAATTCTTCGTATCCACTTCTGACAACTTCAACTTCATTGTCTCACTTTCAACTTTACACTACTTTCGCAACAGCCATCAACATGTGTCGCCGCAATTGCACTTCGTTTTGTTTTTTCGCGATATTAACAACTTTTATTTCACACTCTTTTTTAAAAACCTTCTCAAACACGCGACACCATCCCCGGTGAGCCTCCATATGTTGTGGGATTTTATGGTGGGGTTTGATTATTCGGTTTTTATTATTAATTAAATTTATTGAAGATAGAATTAATAGTACAAAAGTATGATAATATAACATGTGTGCGATTGCGACTACTGGCTACGGCTGTTGGCTTCAGACTGACTCGTTGAATGTGAAAACAAGCTCCCGCACCAGTGTTGCCAGACGTAAAAAAAAAATTCCTTAAACACTACGGCAAAATTTCCCTAAATTTAATCAAATATTCCCTAAATTTAATCAAAAATTCCTGAAGGATGATAATAATAAAAAAAAGATTATATATATTATTATTATTATTATTATTATTATATATGTAAACAAATAAGGGTTTAAATAAAACTCAAGTTGTTCACAGACTATTTTATTCTAAGTATTCACTCTTGCAACGTAAGAAAACATCTGATCTCTCTATCAAATTCTACGTGTGTTTTATAAAAACCAATTAGTGTAATGAGCCGTCATCATTATCGTTAATGAGTCGTCATCATTAGTGGGTCCAGATTACGGATTTTTTTTTTATTGAAATATATGACAGGAATAATAATAAGCAATAAATGAAAAAAACTAAAATTTTGTCCTAAACAAGACCTAATTTTGATCAAAATTTATCAACAATTTTCGACGAAAAATTTTTTTTTCTAATTTGTCGAGAAGGTTATTGGATTCAGCGATACTTTTTGTATAAGTATGCCTAATTTTATAGTTTTAGGACGTCTTGTTCAAATAGAATAATTATTAAGAATAGAGGTGTTATTTTATTTTGTTTTTTACCGTTATTTGCGTTTGTCAGTGCAAGATTTCTTTTATTGAGTATGCGTATTTTTAATGATATTATTTATTTATTTATTGTTTTTAATATATAGTCTAGTCATTTAGATGGGCTGCGTTAGGCGCAAATAGCCTTTGTTGCTGTGCGCCAAAAATTTTAACTAACAACTGAGTTTTTACCGTGTGCTGCGGGTTGCATATCGCGAAATTTATCAACGAATTAAGGCCAAAAAAAAATAGTTTAGAATTTACATCATACATCATCATACACATATGTTAGCTTTAGCGATACACGTGATCTATGTACTCCGTAAAACTTGTGTTATTTTTACTAACATTAAATTCAAAACAAACCAAATTTTGGACAAAGTTTTACCTTATTGGTTCATAAATCAAAATTAATAATTAAACAGATGTTTAAAGTTGTGTTTTATTAAACAAATCAGTAAATAGTGAATAATATTGTTGTAATATCTACATAATTTTGATACATATCAATAAACTGGTAACCGACGAGTTCATTGAAAATCAATTCATCGAAAAAAAATATTTTGTAAATATTTGAGAGGAATGCCCAGGGGATCGGAAAGTCAAAAAAGCAGTGGTCGATAAAAGTAGACAGACTAAGAAATAATTGCATAAAATTTTTAATATGGTTTAAAAAAAGGTAAATAAAGTGACATAGTGTTTAAATATAAATAAAGAAATATAATAAGAAAACTTATATAATAAAACAAATTAATTTTTGGCAATTGCACGCAAATAATTTTTATAAATTCATACACAATGATACGCATTTTAATTGGGCTAATACGGGGGATAATAAAGTACTATGGATCTAAAAACAAGGTAATTAGGTTAGGTTTAGTTAGTAAAAGTCTAAAACCGAGCGGAGCGAGTTACCCATCTTCTAGTTTAAGGACAAAGCACTATTTTAGGTTAGTAAGGATTTGGTTAGAAAAAGCCGAGCGAAGCGAGCTACCCATCTTCTAGTTTAATGACAAAACAAACTCACACTAACATAACAATGCCACCTGTTTAGAATCACCGTACATTGAACAAATCATGTGTGCTATGACGCGGTGTGACACATGCGCAGTTGTCAATTTTTATTGGCCACTGCTTTTTTAACTTTCCGATCCCCTCGGCATTCCTCTCAAATATTCACAAAATATTTTTTTTCGATGAATTGACGATTCGATGAATTGATCATTCGATGAATTGATTTTCGATGAATTGATTTTCGATGAATTGATTTTTGATGAATTGATTTTCAATAAATTGATTTTCGATGAATTGATTTTCGATGAACTTACCGTGAATCCAATAAACTACAAGTTAGTTCCTCGCCGGATTAGTAGTGGAGGCCAAACTGTGACGTTGCGATGGCTATCTGTGTTGAGTGCAATCGGCAAATCAACAAGAAGTACGCAGGCGTGCAATGCGGTAGGTGTTATTAAAAAATGAAAATAAAGACCTAAAAATTAAACTTTCCGATATAACCAATACTGTAGATGATTTACAGCAATACTCTCGCTTAAAGAACGTTATAATAAGTAATTTACCTGAAAAAATCAATGAAAATATTTTGTCAGAGGCAATTAATATCGGAATGACAGTTGGAGTCAGGTAAAAATATAAAGGAACATGATCTGGACGCCGCTCACCGTCTTCCACATTTCAATAAAAACAACGCTAAACCTCGTAACATTGTTCTAAGGTTCATCTCCAGAATGACAAAAATATCAATTCATGGGATCTGTCAAAATGTTCAAAAATCTAACCACAACGGAACTGAAATTCGAAGGCCCGCAAAATAAAATTTATGTCAATGACCATCTCACAAACAAAAACAACTTCATTTTTAACAAAGCTCGCAATGAATTACGTGAACGAGGCTACAAATTCATCTGGACCAGGAACTGTAAAATTTTTGCGAGGAAAGATGAATCCTCTAGAATTCATATGATTTCTTCTGAGGCCGACATCGCCAAACTACATTAAACCGACCGATGATCTTTTTCTTTACAATTAATATTTACCACATATCATTAACCTTCATTGACTATGGATTTGTCCCTTTACTATCAGAATGTTCGATGGTTACGATCTAAAACTAATATTGTGCGTTTAAACTCGATGTGTTGTGACTACGATATTATATGCTTCTCTGAAACTAATTTAAACTCTTCATTCCGCGATCAAGAAGTTTTTCCAGATAATTTCTCAGTGATTCGGTATGATAGATCCCGGGATAATTCTGCAAAATGTGAAGGGGCGGTGTTTTAATAGCAATTCGCAAACATTTCCCATTTATCGTTAATCCTAAATGGTCATCGCTTAATGAGTGTGTGTGGATTACAGTGGTGCTAAAACATCGCAATGGTGTGCCATATAAATTAAACATGTGCTGTGTATACCTACCCCCTGAAAATTATGTAAAGTTAATGGAATTTATCACTAGCTTGTATAAAATAATCGATGCAAGCCCTAGAGAAAAATTTATAATTTGTGGTGACTTCAATTTACCATTGCTTAAATGGTCTACAAATAATAAAACAAATTTTTTAACCCCCCCGGACAACATATATCACAAGTGGTCTGATGAACTTGTTAACTGCTTGTCCTACTGTTCGTTACATCAATTTAACTTTATCACAAATAAAAACAATCGAATTTTAGATCTTATACTTCAAAATATGGATCAGGTACATATTAATAAATGTGACAATCCACTCACAAAACAAGACGCGCACCATCCTGCCATTGAAATTCATGTATGTAAAGATATCTGTACTTAAACTGTTGAAGCATTCACCACGAATTGTTTATATTTCTAAAACAGCTGATTACGACATTGTAAATAACGAACTGAATTGTATAAACTGGTCAAATGAATTTAAAAATCTGTCTATTGACAGTGCTGTCGAAAAGTTTTATAGTATTTTGGACAGTGTAATCTTTAAGTATATACCATTCAAATCAATTAAAAAAAGGCAATATCCACATTGGTATTCATCTGATTTAATTAGCTTAATAAAAGAAAAAGACAAATATCGCCAAAAATATAAAACTTTTAACTCTAAAATTTTTTATTTGCAATTCTCTATCTTAAGAAAAAGAATTAAACTTGTAATGAAACACTGTTATTATGAATATCTTAAAACTATTGAGGAAGAAATACCAAATAACTCAAAAAAATTCTGGTCATTTGTAAACTCAGGTAAAAAAATCTGATATTCCTAAAATAATGCGATTTTAAAAGAAGTTGCCAGTGGCGGCACGGGTATTTGTAATTTATTTTCAGATTATTTTAAAACTGTTTATACTGATAAAACTAACTTAAATATAAAAGATATTTCTTCTTCAAAATATAGTGACAGCCTTCAAATTTCGTAATTAATGTTGATGAAGTAAATGAGATTTTGAGCAATCTTGCCCAGCGTGTCCCAGCGATTGCCCAGCTGAATGGAAAAAGGCAACTGTTGTACCTATTTACAAAAATGGAAATAAGAACAATGTAGAAAATTACCGCCGATTTCTAAATTAAATATTTTTGAAAAAATAATATATAAACATGTCTATGCATTTTTTAAGCCGTCTATTATCCCGGTACAACATGGTTTTTTGTCTGGTAGATCATTTGATACTAATTTAATTACATTTATTGACCAAATTCTTAAAAGTATGAGTAACAGGACACAAGTTGACACGGTCTACACGGATTTCAGTAAGGCGTTCGATAAAATTGATCACTCTATACTCATTCATAAACTTCGCAATCTGGGCATCTGTGGAAGCTTGCTAACTTGGTTTATCTCATACCTGAATGATAGGTCTCAATCAATTGCCATGGAGGGCTTTACCCTGACTGGGTTGAAATTACTTCCGTTGTGCCCCAGGGGTCCCTTATTATTTAATATTTTTATAAACGACATCTCCGAATGCTTTAAATTTACCAAATTTCTCCTCTATGCTGACGACTTAAAAAATTTTCTCGCCTCTTCTGATATCGAAACATGTTTTCTGGTGCAATCAGACATCAATCGGTTCTATAGGTACTACTTAAGAAATAAATTATTTTTAAACATCAATAAATGCTACCATATTGTTTTTTCAAGAAATAAACAGCTTATCAACTACAACTTTAAAATCAACGATACCTACACCATTTCAAAACGTTAATCATGTCCGTGATTTAGGTATAACTTTGGATAGTAAATTAGTCTTTGATATTCATATAAACACAATTGCCAAAAAATCATTAAGAATGTTAGGTTTTGTTATTCGAAATAGCGCAAACTTTAAAGAACCTAAAACCATCTTAACTTTATACAAAACGCTTGTACGAAGCCAGATGGAGTTTGGCAGTGTTTGTTGGTCTCCGCAGTACTTTACTTATATAAATAGATTGGAAAGCGTACAAAACAAATTTGTTAAGTTTATGAAGAGGAAATTCCCAAATTTCAGCATAATTTTGTTGCCGATGGAGAAAAGACGAATTTTAACCGATTTATCTATGGTTCACAAAATATTTAACAACACTGTAGACTGTATATTCATACTAAATTCTTTCTCTATTAGAACCCCTTCTTACCCTATAAGAAATACTAATTTTTTCTATACATCTCATGAAAAGACTAATTATGCTTTAAATTCACCAACTTTGCGTCTATCTACCTCGTTCAACTTGTATTCTTGTAATACAGAATTTCCAGATCTTTTTAACACAAATTTGACAAATTTTAAAAAATCTATATTACGTTGCTTATTATAATATTGAACCTAACGTTATACAAATATACACAAGTAGTTACATATTTGATGTTTTAAATGTTTATTTAAATCATTGTTTTGCTATGTGCTAGTATATGTTAACAATATGAAAAAAATTGTATAATTTATGTAGTGCCACCCTATTATTGAGATCTTTAGTACCCTGTTGGTGTAGCCAAAACTTAAATAAATAAATAAATAAATAAATAAATAAATAAATAAATAAATTTTCAAAGTACATCGTTGGATTAAATGATAATTTCTCTATAAGTGTGCTTAATATCAAAATTCGAGGTTGTTTTAAATTTTAGGTCCAATTTTGGAAAACCTAAAATTTAGAACGACTCCGAATTTTTTCGGCAAAACAAATCACTTTCGATTTTTTTTTTTTTTTTTTGAGTACGGGGTTAGATTAAGCGATACATTCTGCATAGGTATGCCTAGTTTTGAAATTTTAGGACGTCCTAAATTAGTCCTAATTTTGTTCGAAATTTATCAACGATTTTAAACCAAACAAATCACTTTCGAAATTTCTTCAGTAGGTTCTTAAGTTAAACGATACATTTTGTATAAGTGTGTTTAATATCAAAATTCGAGGTCGTTTTAAATTTTAGTTCCAATTTTAGGCCAAACAAATCACTTTCAATTTTTTTTAAATACTTTGTTGAATTTATTGATAAATTTTCTATAAGCTAGCTAAATATCAAAGTTCGAGGTCGTTTTAATTTTCGGACGACCTCGAAGCTTCAAATTAGGTACTTTTATACAAATATTACTAGTGAATCTAATGGTGTACTCCAGAACGTTCGAAAGTGATTTATTTAACCCAAAAATCTTTGAAATTTATCAACGAATTTCAGCCAAAAAAATCAGTTTCGATTTTTTCAAAGTACATTGTTGGTTTAACCGATAATTTCTCTATAAGTGTGTTTAATATCAAAATTCGAGGTCGTTTTGAACCTAAAATTTAGAACGACTTCGAAATTCGATTTACGGCAAAACAAATCACTTTCGATTTTTTCTGAGTACAGGGTTAGATTAAGCAATACTTTCTGCATAGGTGTGTTTAATTTTAAAATTTTAGGACGTCCTAAATAAGTCCTATTTTCGTTGGAAATTTATCAACGTTTTTAGACCAAACAAATTACTTTCAAATTTTTTAGAGTAGACCATTGGGTTAAACGATACTTTTTGTATAGGTATGCTTAATTTTATCTTTGCAGGATGTCCTAGATTAGTCCTAATTTTGTTCGGATATTTGATGAATTTTCAAGTTTGGATTTTTCAAAACAAAAGTTTTTCGCCATAATTTCGCAAAAATACGCACGAATTTCACAACGCTACGAATGCCTACTTATCTTCTGTGTTACATAGCGAATTAAATATTTAACATATTTTAGCTAAAAACACAAAAAATGCGTTATTATCCGAAAACATAATCTGATCAAAAATTTCTGTTGTACTATTCCGGTTCACACAAAAGTACATTACTTAGAATTTTCTAAGATTTTTAGTTTAAACTACAGGGCGTGGGACAAAAAACTTTTTTTGCACAATTTTGGCAAAAATCGCGGCAAAATAATTTATTATGCAAATATAAAATTTTGACCGTTAATCCACGTACTAAGGGCTTTCATTTGACACACTAATCAGAATTTAAAAAAAAAAAAAAAATTTTTCGATGAGCACATATTTTTTTATATTTTTAGGGCGATATGTTTTTTAGATGTTTTAGTATTTTTTCTATGTGCGGGTCAAAGAGTTGTATAAGCATGCCAAATTTCAACTCTCTAGGTTTAGCCGTTTGGCACCAATTTTTACCGAACAGACAGACAGACAGACGACAAAATGACGGTATACTAGCTTCGGCGAATCAGTGCAGTTACGTCACAATACGAAACAAACGAATGTATTGTTTGAAACAATGCAATTGTTTGTTACGTCGTGTGACGTAACGGCACTGATTCGCCGACGCTAGCATATAAGGGTTTTTTGGTCATACCTACAAAACCCTAAAAATACCGTATTGTTATGGCAAACCGGCTGTTGTTTATGACATGCAGGTGTGCGTTATCGCTTGTTGTCTGTTTGCCGTTCAAGGTCGCAGGCAGGCGGGAAACTGTTCACGATTCTAACGTTTAGGTACGTTGCGTTTTTAATTTATCTTACGCTTTCTTAAATTCTTTGTAAACTTCACTTCTTTATTATTGTTTTACTTTAGCGCTTAACGTTTACACTTTACTGTTTTCTCTTCTGTTTATATTTCTTTTGTTCATTTACTTCATATTTTCCACTTCATACATACAGTAGGCAGCAAAAGTATTCGTACACTTTTAATTTTTTTAAACTAATGTCTTTATTTCACAGTATCCAAATATTTTAATAAAATTTAATACTCTATTTTAGCCGTATTATTATTCTAAATAAATTTATTACAAAAACTTAGATAAATTACTATCCAAAAATATTTATTTATTTACTTTAACATTTATATATCACAAAATTACAACGCAAAAGTATTCGTACATAACAAAAAAATAATATAGAATAGTAATATGTTGAATTATAAAACAAAATTAATATTTAGTTGGGTAGCCGTCTGACTCAATTACAGCTTGTAATCGACGTGACATGGATTCTACTAATTTATTTGTTAAATTAGTGTCAATTTTGAGCCATTCTTCCTTCAGTATCCTTGCTAACTCCGATTTCCTTGTTATATCATGTTTTCTAATCTGAATTTCTAACTGATGCCATAAATTTTCTATGGGGTTGATGTCAGGTGACTGGGGAGGTGTTTGTAATACTTTAGGGGTGTTATACAATAACCATTCTTTAACAACTCTCGCTGTATGTTTCGGATCATTGTCTTGATAAAACGAATAATCGTCGCAAATTCCTAATTTTTCGGCACTTTCATTTAAATTTTCTTTTAAAATATTGAGATAAACCATTTTATCCATAATCCCAGGAATTATAACTAAATTGCCAACGCCAGCCGCCGACAGACAACCCCATACCATAACTGATCCACCGCCATGCTTTACCGTAGCGCGCAGATTTTGTTGTTTTAGTGCCTCGCCTGTTTTTCTCCACACTAATTGACGGCCATCGGAGCCAAATAAGTTATATTTGCTCTCATCTGTGAAAATTACTATATTGATTAGTAGATATTGTCGTGCAAAATCTAATCTTTTCTTTCTATTCACTTCATTTATGTAAGGTTTTCTTCGAGCAACTCGCGCATTATATCCAGCTCTTTTTATTGTTCTGCGAATTGTATCTGGGCTTACATTCTTATTAAATATTTCCTTAACTTTCACGGCAAGTTTAACACCACTTGTTTTCGGATTTTGTTTAACTTTTTGCAAAATACTTCTTTCTTCTCTATCAGTTAATTTTTTGGGTCGGCCGCTTCTAATGGAGTTTGAGACATTGTTTTCATTTTTAAATTTTTTAATTATGTATTGAACTGTTGAACAGCTTCTATTTATTATTTTTCCTATATTTCTGTATGATTTATTTTCATTATATAATTTAATAACAATTTCACGCTCACGAACAGTGGTTTCTTTTGATTTTCGTCCCATTTTAATAAAAATATAAAATATGTGTCCTCTACGGTGGTTTTATTTATACTAAATATATAGAAAACTGACTGACGAGTCATTAGGTGCAAGTAAAAGCCTGTTCCAAGTGTTTATTTGTTATTGACAATAAAAATTGTATGCTGTACGAATACTTTTGCGTTGCAATTTTGTGTTGTATAAATGCTATAGGAAATAAATAAATATTTTTGGAAACAAATATATCTAAATTTTTGTAATAAATTTATTTAGAATAATAATACGAATATAATAGAGTCATAAATTTTATCAAAATATTTGGATACTGTGAAATAAAGACATTAGTTTAAAAAAATTAGAACTGTACGAATACTTTTGCTGCCTACTGTATGTTATTATATTATTGTTCTTTTCGACTTCAAACTGTTATACGCAACTTTATTACTGTTTTTCTCTCCACTTTAATTGTTTTCTCCACTTTTATTACTTTCACTCCACTTTTTACTCACTGTTTCTCACATAACTTCCACTTTACTTACAACTCTCAGAGGCGGATTTGACGGCGGGCGCACCGGGCGCGCGCCCTGGGCCTCGACTTCTGAAGGGCCCCGCAAAACCCCAACTTTCCACTAATGACACCAAGTTTTGTTTCATATGTATAATTTTAATTACTTACAAGTTTACAATCGGCGGTAAAACCTAATAGTATGTTTATATTCGCTTATTTATTTAAAAATATGGTTAACATGCATTTTCCCTGTCTCTCTCTTTTTTAAGGGGCCCAATATTGTCTCGTGCGCCCGGGGCCTCAAACAGCCTTAATCCACCTCTGACAACTCTTCACCTTCATTGTCTCACTTTCAACTTTACACTACTTTCGCAACAGCCATCAACATGTGTGGCCGCAATTGCACTTTGTTTTGTTTCTTCGCGATATTAAAAACTTTTATTTCACACTCTTAAAAAACTTCTCGGACACGCGACACCATCCCCGGTGAGCCTCCATAAGTTGTGGGATTCTATGCTGGGGTTTGATTATTCGGTTTTTATTATTAATTAAATTTATTGTGTGCGATTGCGACAACTGGCTACGGCTAAAAAAAAAAGGTCCTCATCTCCATGCGCGGAGCCTATTGTTGAATTGCCGGGCCTGTTGTTGAACCGAGGGGCCTGCTCTTCAGATCCAAGTGAGGAGCAAAAAAAAAAGGTCCTCATCTCCATGCGCGGGGCCTGTTGTTGAACCGCGGAGCCACGTGCGGCTGCACATGCATCGCGCCGGCCCTGGGTAACGTCTCATTGCGGTCTGAAACTGGGTTTCTTTTCGTTGAGAGTAGAGACATTTGGCCTCTAAATTGAGAGTGAATGGTTAGAAAATCCTTATTTTGTCAATGCAGGGTCCATTTGAGAAACTTTACAACGTGAGTGAGCTGTTTTCGTGCGTGTACTTATTCGAAAACATTACTGTGAACAAAGGAAGCGTTACTACCGAGGGTAGACAACTTGTCCGACGCGAGTGTATTGCGAAAACATTACTGTGAACAAACGAGGCGTCACTACCGAGTGTAGGCAACTTGTCCGACGCGAGTGTATTGCGGGCAAACGACGCACAGGCGACACGAGAAAGCGTGTCTACGAGACAGTTTTGTGCATTTGAGCTGTGTTTGGACCGGGAAAAGACGATGAAGCGAAACTTTTCGCATAGTGTAGCTGATTTTCGTACTGTTGATATGGCCGATGCTATGTCGACCCGTATATGTGAGACAGACAATGACCACGAACGCGAATATATACGACGCGAACGAGAGTTGTTAGAGCGCGAACGGGATATTTTAAATCGAGAACGGAACTTGATTAATTCTTCGTATCCACTTCTGACAACTTCAACTTCATTGTCTCACTTTCAACTTTACACTACTTTCGCAACAGCCATCAACATGTGTCGCCGCAATTGCACTTCGTTTTGTTTTTTCGCGATATTAACAACTTTTATTTCACACTCTTTTTTAAAAACCTTCTCAAACACGCGACACCATCCCCGGTGAGCCTCCATATGTTGTGGGATTTTATGGTGGGGTTTGATTATTCGGTTTTTATTATTAATTAAATTTATTGAAGATAGAATTAATAGTACAAAAGTATGATAATATAACATGTGTGCGATTGCGACTACTGGCTACGGCTGTTGGCTTCAGACTGACTCGTTGAATGTGAAAACAAGCTCCCGCACCAGTGTTGCCAGACGTAAAAAAAAAAATTCCTTAAACACTACGGCAAAATTTCCCTAAATTTAATCAAATATTCCCTAAATTTAATCAAAAATTCCCTAAAATTAATCAAAAATTCCTGAAGGATGATAATAATAAAAAAAAGATTATATATATTATTATTATTATTATATATGTAAACAAATAAGGGTTTAAATAAAACTCAAGTTGTTCACAGACTATTTTATTCTAAGTATTCACTCTTGCAACGTAAGAAAACATCTGATCTCTCTATCAAATTCTACGTGTGTTTTATAAAAACCAATTAGTGTAATGAGCCGTCATCATTATCGTTAATGAGTCGTCATCATTAGTGGGTCCAGATTACGGATTTTTTTTTTTTTTATTGAAATATATGACAGGAATAAATAAATGAAAAAAACTAAAATTTTGTCCTAAACAAGACCTAATTTTGATCAAAATTTATCAACAATTTTCGACGAAAAATTTTTTTTTCTAATTTGTCGAGAAGGTTATTGGATTCAGCGATACTTTTTGTATAAGTATGCCTAATTTTATAGTTTTAGGAAGTCTTGTTCAAATAGAATAATTATTAAGAATAGAGGTTATATATTATTTTGTTTTTTACCGTTATTTGCGTTTGTCAGTGCAAGATTTCTTTTATTGAGTATGCGTATTTTTAATGATATTATTTATTTATTTATTGTTTTTAATATATAGTCTAGTCATTTAGATGGGCTGCGTTAGGCGCAAATAGCCTTTGTTGCTGTGCGCCAAAAATTTTAACTAACAACTGAGTTTTTACCGTGTGCTGCGGGTTGCATATCGCGAAATTTATCAACGAATTAAGGCAAAAAAAAAAATAGTTTAGAATTTACATCATACATCATCATACACATATGTTAGCTTTAGCGATACACGTGATCTATGTACTCCGTAAAACTTGTGTTATTTTTACTAACATTAAATTCAAAACAAACCAAATTTTGGACAAAGTTTTACCTTATTGGTTCATAAATCAAAATTAATAATTAAACAGATGTTTAAAGTTGTGTTTTATTAAACAAATCAGTAAATAGTGAATAATATTGTTGTAATATCTATATAATTTTGATACATATCAATAAACTGGTAACCGACGAGTTCATTGAAAATCAATTCATCGAAAAAAAATATTTTGTAAATATTTGAGAGGAATGCCCAGGGGATCGGAAAGTCAAAAAAGCAGTGGTCGATAAAAGTAGACAGACTAAGAAATAATTGCATAAAATTTTTAATATGGTTTAAAAAAAGGTAAATAAAGTGACATAGTGTTTAAATATAAATAAAGAAATATAATAAGAAAACTTATATAATAAAACAAATTAATTTTTGGCAATTGCACGCAAATAATTTTTATAAATTCATACACAATGATACGCATTTTAATTGGGCTAATACGGGGGATAATAAAGTACTATGCATCTAAAAACAAGGTAATTAGGTTAGGTTTAGTTAGTAAAAGTCTAAAACCGAGCGGAGCGAGTTACCCATCTTCTAGTTTAAGGACAAAGCACTATTTTAGGTTAGTAAGGATTTGGTTAGAAGAAGCCGAGCGAAGCGAGCTACCCATCTTCTAGTTTAATGACAAAACACTATCTTAGGTTAGTAAGGGTTTGGTTAGAAGAAGCCGAGCAAAGCGAACCACCCATCATCTTGTTTAATGACAAAACAAACTCACACTAACATAACAATGCCACCTGTTTAGAATCACCGTACATTGAACAAATCATGTGTGCTATGACGCGGTGTGACACATGCGCAGTTGTCAATTTTTATTGGCCACTGCTTTTTTAACTTTCCGATCCCCTCGGCATTCCTCTCAAATATTCACAAAATATTTTTTTTTCGATGAATTGACGATTCGATGAATTGATCATTCGATGAATTGATTTTCGATGAATTGATTTTCGATGAATTGATTTTTGATGAATTGATTTTCAATAAATTGATTTTCGATGAATTGATTTTCGATGAACTTAGCGTGAATCCAATAAACTACAAGTTAGTTCCTCGCCGGATTAGTAGTGGAGGCCAAACTGTGACGTTGCGATGGCTATCTGTGTTGAGTGCAATCGGCAAATCAACAAGAAGTACGCAGGCGTGCAATGCGGTAGGTGTTACTAAAAAATGAAAATAAAGACCTAAAAATTAAACTTTCCGATATAACCAATACTGTAGATGATTTACAGCAATACTCTCGCTTAAAGAACGTTATAATAAGTAATTTACCTGAAAAAATCAATGAAAATATTTTGTCAGAGGCAATTAATATCGGAATGACAGTTGGAGTCAGGTAAAAATATAAAGGAACATGATCTGGACGCCGCTCACCGTCTTCCACATTTCAATAAAAACAACGCTAAACCTCGTAACATTGTTCTAAGGTTCATCTCCAGAATGACAAAAATATCAATTCATGGGATCTGTCAAAATGTTCAAAAATCTAACCACAACGGAACTGAAATTCGAAGGCCCGCAAAATAAAATTTATGTCAATGACCATCTCACAAACAAAAACAACTTCATTTTTAACAAAGCTCGCAATGAATTACGTGAACGAGGCTACAAATTCATCTGGACCAGGAACTGTAAAATTTTTGCGAGGAAAGATGAATCCTCTAGAATTCATATGATTTCTTCTGAGGCCGACATCGCCAAACTACATTAAACCGACCGATGATCTTTTTCTTTACAATTAATTTTTACCACATATCATTAACCTTCATTGACTATGGATTAGTCCCTTTACTATCAGAATGTTCGATGGTTACGATCTAAAACTAATATTGTGCGTTTAAACTCGATGTGTTGTGACTACGATATTATATGCTTCTCTGAAACTAATTTAAACTCTTCATTCCGCGATCAAGAAGTTTTTCCAGATAATTTCTCAGTGATTCGGTGTGATAGATCCCGGGATAATTCTGCAAAATGTGAAGGGGGCGGTGTTTTAATAGCAATTCGCAAACATTTCCCATTTATCGTTAATCCTAAATGGTCATCGCTTAATGAGTGTGTGTGGATTACAGTGGTGCTAAAACATCGCAATGGTGTGCCATATAAATTAAACATGTGCTGTTTATACCTACCCCCTGAAAATTATGTAAAGTTAATGGAATTTATCACTAGCTTGTATAAAATAATCGATGCAAGCCCTAGAGAAAAATTTATAATTTGTGGTGACTTCAATTTACCATTGCTTAAATGGTCTACAAATAATAAAACAAATTTTTTAACCCCCCCGGACAACATATATCACAAGTGGTCTGATGAACTTGTTAATTGCTTGTCCTACTGTTCGTTACATCAATTTAACTTTATCACAAATAAAAACAATCGAATTTTAGATCTTATACTTCAAAATATGGATCAGGTACATATTAATAAATGTGACAATCCACTCACAAAACAAGACGCGCACCATCCTGCCATTGAAATTCATGTATGTAAAGATATCTGTACTTAAACTGTTGAAGCATTCACCACGAATTGTTTATATTTCTAAAACAGCTGATTACGACATTGTAAATAACGAACTGAATTGTATAAACTGGTCAAATGAATTTAAAAATCTGTCTATTGACAGTGCTGTCGAAAAGTTTTATAGTATTTTGGACAGTGTAATCTTTAAGTATATACCATTCAAATCAATTAAAAAAAGGCAATATCCACATTGGTATTCATCTGATTTAATTAGCTTAATAAAAGAAAAAGACAAATATCGCAAAAAATATAAAACTTTTAACTCTAAAATTTTTTATTTGCAATTCTCTATCTTAAGAAAAAGAATTAAACTTGTAATGAAACACTGTTATTATGAATATCTTAAAACTATTGAGGAAGAAATACCAAATAACTCAAAAAAATTCTGGTCATTTGTAAACTCAGGTAAAAAAATCTGATATTCCTAAAATAATGCGATTTTAAAAGAAGTTGCCAGTGGCGGCACGGGTATTTGTAATTTATTTTCAGATTATTTTAAAACTGTTTATACTGATAAAACTAACTTAAATATAAAAGATATTTCTTCTTCAAAATATAGTGACAGCCTTCAAATTTCGTAATTAATGTTGATGAAGTAAATGAGATTTTGAGCAATCTTGCCCAGCGTGTCCCAGCGATTGCCCAGCTGAATGGAAAAAGGCAACTGTTGTACCTATTTACAAAAATGGAAATAAGAACAATGTAGAAAATTACCGCCGATTTCTAAATTAAATATTTTTGAAAAAATAATATATAAACATGTCTATGCATTTTTTAAGCCGTCTATTATCCCGGTACAACATGGTTTTTTGTCTGGTAGATCATTTGATACTAATTTAATTACATTTATTGACAAAATTCTTAAAAGTATGAGTAACAGGACACAAGTTGACACGGTCTACACGGATTTCAGTAAGGCGTTCGATAAAATTGATCACTCTATACTCATTCATAAACTTCGCAATCTGGGCATCTGTGGAAGCTTGCTAACTTGGTTTATCTCATACCTGAATGATAGGTCTCAATCAATTGCCATGGGGGGATTTACCCTGACTGGGTTGAAATTACTTCCGTTGTGCCCCAGGGGTCCCTTATTATTTAATATTTTTATAAACGACATCTCCGAATGCTTTAAATTTACCAAATTTCTCCTCTATGCTGACGACTTAAAAAATTTTCTCGCCTCTTCTGATATCGAAACATGTTTTCTGGTGCAATCAGACATCAATCGGTTCTATAGGTACTACTTAAGAAATAAATTATTTTTAAACATCAATAAATGCTACCATATTGTTTTTTCAAGAAATAAACAGCTTATCAACTACAACTTTAAAATCAACGATACCTACACCATTTCAAAACGTTAATCATGTCCGTGATTTAGGTATAACTTTGGATAGTAAATTAGTCTTTGATATTCATATAAACACAATTGCCAAAAAATCATTAAGAATGTTAGGTTTTGTTATTCGAAATAGCGCAAACTTTAAAGAACCTAAAACCATCTTAACTTTATACAAAACGCTTGTACGAAGCCAGATGGAGTTTGGCAGTGTTTGTTGGTCTCCGCAGTACTTTACTTATATAAATAGATTGGAAAGCGTACAAAACAAATTTGTTAAGTTTATGAAGAGGAAATTCCCAAATTTCAGCATAATTTTGTTGCCGATGGAGAAAAGACGAATTTTAACCGATTTATCTATGGTTCACAAAATATTTAACAACACTGTAGACTGTATATTCATACTAAATTCTTTCTCTATTAGAACCCCTTCTTACCCTATAAGAAATACTAATTTTTTCTATACATCTCATGAAAAGACTAATTATGCTTTAAATTCACCAACTTTGCGTCTATCTACCTCGTTCAACTTGTATTCTTGTAATACAGAATTTCCAGATCTTTTTAACACAAATTTGACAAATTTTAAAAAATCTATATTACGTTGCTTATTATAATATTGAACCTAACGTTATACAAATATACACAAGTAGTTACATATTTGATGTTTTAAATGTTTATTTAAATCATTGTTTTGCTATGTGCTAGTATATGTTAACAATATGAAAAAAATTGTATAATTTATGTAGTGCCACCCTATTATTGAGATCTTTAGTACCCTGTTGGTGTAGCCAAAACTTAAATAAATAAATAAATAAATAAATAAATAAATAAATAAATAAATTTTCAAAGTACATCGTTGGATTAAATGATAATTTCTCTATAAGTGTGCTTAATATCAAAATTCGAGGTTGTTTTAAATTTTAGGTCCAATTTTGGAAAACCTAAAATTTAGAACGACTCCGAATTTTTTCGGCAAAACAAATCACTTTCGATTTTTTTTTTTTTTTTTTTTTTTGAGTACGGGGTTAGATTAAGCGATACATTCTGCATAGGTATGCCTAGTTTTGAAATTTTAGGACGTCCTAAATTAGTCCTAATTTTGTTCGAAATTTATCAACGATTTTAAACCAAACAAATCACTTTCGAAATTTCTTCAGTAGGTTCTTAAGTTAAACGATACATTTTGTATAAGTGTGTTTAATATCAAAATTCGAGGTCGTTTTAAATTTTAGTTCCAATTTTAGGCCAAACAAATCACTTTCAATTTTTTTTAAATACTTTGTTGAATTTATTGATAAATTTTCTATAAGCTAGCTAAATATCAAAGTTCGAGGTCGTTTTAATTTTCGGACGACCTCGAAGCTTCAAATTAGGTACTTTTATACAAATATTACTAGTGAATCTAATGGTGTACTCCAGAACGTTCGAAAGTGATTTATTTAACCCAAAAATCTTTGAAATTTATCAACGAATTTCAGCCAAAAAAATCAGTTTCGATTTTTTCAAAGTACATTGTTGGTTTAACCGATAATTTCTCTATAAGTGTGTTTAATATCAAAATTCGAGGTCGTTTTGAACCTAAAATTTAGAACGACTTCGAAATTCGATTTACGGCAAAACAAATCACTTTCGATTTTTTCTGAGTACAGGGTTAGATTAAGCAATACTTTCTGCATAGGTGTGTTTAATTTTAAAATTTTAGGACGTCCTAAATAAGTCCTATTTTCGTTGGAAATTTATCAACGTTTTTAGACCAAACAAATTACTTTCAAATTTTTTAGAGTAGACCATTGGGTTAAACGATACTTTTTGTATAGGTATGCTTAATTTTATCTTTGCAGGATGTCCTAGATTAGTCCTAATTTTGTTCGGATATTTGATGAATTTTCAAGTTTGGATTTTTCAAAACAAAAGTTTTTCGCCATAATTTCGCAAAAATACGCACGAATTTCACAACGCTACGAATGCCTACTTATCTTCTGTGTTACATAGCGAATTAAATATTTAACATATTTTAGCTAAAAACACAAAAAATGCGTTATTATCCGAAAACATAATCTGATCAAAAATTTCTGTTGTACTATTCCGGTTCACACAAAAGTACATTACTTAGAATTTTCTAAGATTTTTAGTTTAAACTACAGGGTGTGGGACAAAAAACTTTTTTTGCACAATTTTGGCAAAAATCGCGGCAAAATAATTTATTATGCAAATATAAAATTTTGACCGTTAATCCACGTACTAAGGGCTTTCATTTGACACACTAATCAGAATTAAAAAAAAAAAAAAAATTTTTCGATGAGCACATATTTTTTTATATTTTTAGGGCGATATGTTTTTTAGATGTTTTAGTATTTTTTCTATGTGCGGGTCAAAGAGTTGTATAAGCATGCCAAATTTCAACTCTCTAGGTTTAGCCGTTTGGCAACAATTTTTACCGAACAGACAGACAGACAGACGACAAAATGACGGTATACTAGCTTCGGCGAATCAGTGCAGTTACGTCACAATACGAAACAAACGAATGTATTGTTTGAAACAATGCAATTGTTTGTTACGTCGTGTGACGTAACGGCACTGATTCGCCGACGCTAGCATATAAGGGTTTTTTGGTCATACCTACAAAACCCTAAAAATACCGTATTGTTATGGCAAACCGGCTGTTGTTTATGACATGCAGGTGTGCGTTATCGCTTGTTGTCTGTTTGCCGTTCAAGGTCGCAGGCAGGCGGGAAACTGTTCACGATTCTAACGTTTAGGTACGTTGCGTTTTTAATTTATCTTACGCTTTCTTAAATTCTTTGTAAACTTCACTTCTTTATTATTGTTTTACTTTAGCGCTTAACGTTGACACTTTACTGTTTTCTCTTCTGTTTATATTTCTTTTGTTCATTTACTTCATATTTTCCACTTCATACATATGTTATTATATTATTGTTCTTTTCGACTTCAAACTGTTATACGCAACTTTATTACTGTTTTTCTCTCCACTTTAATTGTTTTCTCCACTTTTATTACTTTCACTCCACTTTTTACTCACTGTTTCTCACATAACTTCCACTTTACTTACAACTCTCAGAGGCGGATTTGACGGCGGGCGCACCGGGCGCGCGCCCTTGGCCTCGACTTCTGAAGGGCCCCGCAAAACCCTAACTTTCCACTAATGACACCAAGTTTTGTTTCATATGCATAATTTTAATTACTTACAAGTTTACAATCGGCGGTAAAACCTAATAGTATGTTTATATTCGCTTATTTATTTAAAAATATGGTTAACATGCATTTTCCCTGTCTCTCTCTTTTTTAAGGGGCCCAATATTGTCTCGTGCGCCCGGGGCCTCAAACAGCCTTAATCCACCTCTGACAACTCTTCACCTTCATTGTCTCACTTTCAACTTTACACTACTTTCGCAACAGCCATCAACATGTGTGGCCGCAATTGCACTTTGTTTTGTTTCTTCGCGATATTAAAAACTTTTATTTCACACTCTTAAAAAACTTCTCGGACACGCGACACCATCCCCGGTGAGCCTCCATAAGTTGTGGGATTCTATGCTGGGGTTTGATTATTCGGTTTTTATTATTAATTAAATTTATTGTGTGCGATTGCGACAACTGGCTACGGCTAAAAAAAAAAGGTCCTCATCTCCATGCGCGGAGCCTATTGTTGAATTGCCGGGCCTGTTGTTGAACCGAGGGGCCTGCTCTTCAGATCCAAGTGAGGAGCAAAAAAAAAGGTCCTCATCTCCATGCGCGGGGCCTGTTGTTGAACCGCGGAGCCACGTGCGGCTGCACATGCATCGCGCCGGCCCTGGGTAACGTCTCATTGCGGTCTGAAACTGGGTTTCTTTTCGTTGAGAGTAGAGACATTTGGCCTCTAAATTGAGAGTGAATGGTTAGAAAATCCTTATTTTGTCAATGCAGGGTCCATTTGAGAAACTTTACAACGTGAGTGAGCTGTTTTCGTGCGTGTACTTATTCGAAAACATTACTGTGAACAAAGGAAGCGTTACTACCGAGGGTAGACAACTTGTCCGACGCGAGTGTATTGCGAAAACATTACTGTGAACAAACGAGGCGTCACTACCGAGTGTGGGCAACTTGTCCGACGCGTGTGTATTGCGGGCAAACGACGCGCAGGCGACACGAGAAAGCGTGTCTACGAGACAGTTTTGTGCATTTGAGCTGTGTTTGGACCGGGAAAAGACGATGAAGCGAAACTTTTCGCATAGTGTAGCTGATTTTCGTACTGTTGATATGGCCGATGCTATGTCGACGCGTATATGTGAGACAGACAATGACCACGAACGCGAATATATACGACGCGAACGAGAGTTGTTAGAGCGCGAACGGGATATTTTAAATCGAGAACGGAACTTGATTAATTCTTCGTATCCACTTCTGACAACTTCAACTTCATTGTCTCACTTTCAACTTTACACTACTTTCGCAACAGCCATCAACATGTGTCGCCGCAATTGCACTTCGTTTTGTTTTTTCGCGATATTAACAACTTTTATTTCACACTCTTTTTTAAAAACCTTCTCAAACACGCGACACCATCCCCGGTGAGCCTCCATATGTTGTGGGATTTTATGGTGGGGTTTGATTATTCGGTTTTTATTATTAATTAAATTTATTGAAGATAGAATTAATAGTACAAAAGTATGATAATATAACATGTGTGCGATTGCGACTACTGGCTACGGCTGTTGGCTTCAGACTGACTCGTTGAATGTGAAAACAAGCTCCCGCACCAGTGTTGCCAGACGTAAAAAAAAAATTCCTTAAACACTACGGCAAAATTTCCCTAAATTTAATCAAATATTCCCTAAATTTAATCAAAAATTCCCTAAAATTAATCAAAAATTCCTGAAGGATGATAATAATAAAAAAAAGATTATATATGTAGCAGTTATCAAGTAGCTTCAATGAAGTTTGAAGTTACTTGGTTACTAAAAAAATATATGAATTATGATCATTGATATTTTTGTAAAAACAATAAACTGGAAATAAAAACATATTACATTTCCCAATCTATATATAGTAAGACTTGCTATTTTCAAGACTTACAATTGGTGACCCCGACGTGATAATGCAACAAGATAATGTAGAGGAACATTTTGTGCAAGAAACAAACTCAGCTAAGTTGAGGTTACCTCCATTCTGGGCTGATGTTGAGCTTTGGTTTGCACAAATTGAAGCAGTTTTTTCTAATGCGAGAGTTTTTTCCCAAAAAACTAAATTTAATTATGTAATATCAAGCATGAATACAGATATTGCAAACTGGTGTAAAAATTGTATAAATTGTCAAAAATCTAAGATAACTCGACATACTTTGTCACAGGTCGAAGGTATACCATTACCTGATAAGAGATTTGACTGCATTCATATAGATATAATTAAAGTTAACACTTGTGGATCATTTTCCAATATTTTAACCTGCACAGATCGTTTTACAAGATGGCCGGAAGCATTTCCTTTATCTAATACTAGTTCTGAATGTGTAGTTCAAACTCTTGTTGAAGGTTGGATATCTCGTTTCGGCGTTCCATCAACAATAACTACGGATAGAGGAAAACAATTTAACTCTCGTCTTTTTCAACTTTTAATGCAAATGATAGGGAGTACCTCCATTCGAACCACAGCTTATCACCCTTCGTCTAATGGGATTGTAGAAAGATTCCACCGACAGCTCAAAGCTTCGCTAAAAGCTCAAAATAGTCCCAATATGTGGCTAACGAATCTACCATTGGTGCTTTTAAGTATTAGAACTACCTTAAAAAGTGATGTAGAGTGTAGTCCTGCAGAATTAGTTTATGGTACAACATTAAAATTACCTGGTCAATTCTTTACCACGCAAAATTTTTCTGAAATATATGATTTAAATTTACCAGAATATTTACGGAAGTTAAAAACTTGCATGAATAACATTCTCACAATACCGCATAGGTTTTCCAGTAGAAAAGCTTTCGTTCCGCGTGATATTTACACTTGTAAGTACGTTTTTATTAGAAATGATAAAATTAAGAAACCATTAGAGAGACCTTACGATGGCCCATTTAAGGTTATAGAACGTCATAAAAAATATTTTAAGGTGCAATTATCTGATACTATTGACACTGTTTCGATTGATCGTTTAAAACCGGCGTATGTAGACGAAAATTACATGATAACCTCAGCGTTTGTCTCAACACGAGCAAAATTTAAACGTGTTACATTTTCTTCTCATATTGAGTTCATACAATAATTTAGGAGGGGGAGTACCTGTAGCAGTTATCAAGTAGCTTCAATGAAGTTTGAAGTTACTTGGTTACTAAAAAAATATATGAATTATGATCATTGATATTTTTGTAAAAACAATAAACTGGAAATAAAAACATATTACATTTCCCAATCTATATATAGTAAGACTTGCTATTTTCAAGACTTACATATATATTATTATTATTATTATATATGTAAACAAATAAGGGTTTAAATAAAACTCAAGTTGTTCACAGACTATTTTATTCTAAGTATTCACTCTTGCAACGTAAGAAAACATCTGATCTCTCTATCAAATTCTACGTGTGTTTTATAAAAACCAATTAGTGTAATGAGCCGTCATCATTATCGTTAATGAGTCGTCATCATTAGTGGGTCCAGATTACGGATTTTTTTTTTTTTTATTGAAATATATGACAGGAATAAATAAATGAAAAAAACTAAAATTTTGTCCTAAACAAGACCTAATTTTGATCAAAATTTATCAACAATTTTCGACGAAAAATTTTTTTTTCTAATTTGTCGAGAAGGTTATTGGATTCAGCGATACTTTTTGTATAAGTATGCCTAATTTTATAGTTTTAGGAAGTCTTGTTCAAATAGAATAATTATTAAGAATAGAGGTTATATATTATTTTGTTTTTTACCGTTATTTGCGTTTGTCAGTGCAAGATTTCTTTTATTGAGTATGCGTCTTTTTAATGATATTATTTATTTGTTTATTGTTTTTAATATATAGTCTAGTCATTTAGATGGGCTGCGTTAGGCGCAAATAGCCTTTGTTGCTGTGCGCCAAAAATTTTAACTAACAACTGAGTTTTTACCGTGTGCTGCGGGTTGCATATCGCGAAATTTATCAACGAATTAAGGCCAAAAAAAAATAGTTTAGAATTTACATCATACATCATCATACACATATGTTAGCTTTAGCGATACACGTGATCTATGTACTCCGTAAAACTTGTGTTATTTTTACTAACATTAAATTCAAAACAAACCAAATTTTGGACAAAGTTTTACCTTATTGGTTCATAAATCAAAATTAATAATTAAACAGATGTTTAAAGTTGTGTTTTATTAAACAAATCAGTAAATAGTGAATAATATTGTTGTAATATCTATATAATTTTGATACATATCAATAAACTGGTAACCGACGAGTTCATTGAAAATCAATTCATCGAATAAAAATATTTTGTAAATATTTGAGAGGAATGCCCAGGGGATCGGAAAGTCAAAAAAGCAGTGGTCGATAAAAGTAGACAGACTAAGAAATAATTGCATAAAATTTTTAATATGGTTTAAAAAAAGGTAAATAAAGTGACATAGTGTTTAAATATAAATAAAGAAATATAATAAGAAAACTTATATAATAAAACAAATTAATTTTTGGCAATTGCACGCAAATAATTTTTATAAATTCATACACAATGATACGCATTTTAATTGGGCTAATACGGGGGATAATAAAGTACTATGCATCTAAAAACAAGGTAATTAGGTTAGGTTTAGTTAGTAAAAGTCTAAAACCGAGCGGAGCGAGTTACCCATCTTCTAGTTTAAGGACAAAGCACTATTTTAGGTTAGTAAGGATTTGGTTAGAAGAAGCCGAGCGAAGCGAGCTACCCATCTTCTAGTTTAATGACAAAACACTATCTTAGGTTAGGTTAGGTTAGTAAGGGTTTGGTTAGAAGAAGCCGAGCAAAGCGAACCACCCATCATCTTGTTTAATGACAAAACAAACTCACACTAACATAACAATGCCACCTGTTTAGAATCACCGTACATTGAACAAATCATGTGTGCTATGACGCGGTGTGACACATGCGCAGTTGTCAATTTTTATTGGCCACTGCTTTTTTAACTTTCCGATCCCCTCGGCATTCCTCTCAAATATTCACAAAATATTTTTTTTCGATGAATTGACGATTCGATGAATTGATCATTCGATGAATTGATTTTCGATGAATTGATTTTCGATGAATTGATTTTTGATGAATTGATTTTCAATAAATTGATTTTCGATGAATTGATTTTCGATGAACTTACCGTGAATCCAATAAACTACAAGTTAGTTCCTCGCCGGATTAGTAGTGGAGGCCAAACTGTGACGTTGCGATGGCTATCTGTGTTGAGTGCAATCGGCAAATCAACAAGAAGTACGCAGGCGTGCAATGCGGTAGGTGTTATTAAAAAATGAAAATAAAGACCTAAAAATTAAACTTTCCGATATAACCAATACTGTAGATGATTTACAGCAATACTCTCGCTTAAAGAACGTTATAATAAGTAATTTACCTGAAAAAATCAATGAAAATATTTTGTCAGAGGCAATTAATATCGGAATGACAGTTGGAGTCAGGTAAAAATATAAAGGAACATGATCTGGACGCCGCTCACCGTCTTCCACATTTCAATAAAAACAACGCTAAACCTCGTAACATTGTTCTAAGGTTCATCTCCAGAATGACAAAAATATCAATTCATGGGATCTGTCAAAATGTTCAAAAATCTAACCACAACGGAACTGAAATTCGAAGGCCCGCAAAATAAAATTTATGTCAATGACCATCTCACAAACAAAAACAACTTCATTTTTAACAAAGCTCGCAATGAATTACGTGAACGAGGCTACAAATTCATCTGGACCAGGAACTGTAAAATTTTTGCGAGGAAAGATGAATCCTCTAGAATTCATATGATTTCTTCTGAGGCCGACATCGCCAAACTACATTAAACCGACCGATGATCTTTTTCTTTACAATTAATTTTTACCACATATCATTAACCTTCATTGACTATGGATTTGTCCCTTTACTATCAGAATGTTCGATGGTTACGATCTAAAACTAATATTGTGCGTTTAAACTCGATGTGTTGTGACTACGATATTATATGCTTCTCTGAAACTAATTTAAACTCTTCATTCCGCGATCAAGAAGTTTTTCCAGATAATTTCTCAGTGATTCGGTGTGATAGATCCCGGGATAATTCTGCAAAATGTGAAGGGGGCGGTGTTTTAATAGCAATTCGCAAACATTTCCCATTTATCGTTAATCCTAAATGGTCATCGCTTAATGAGTGTGTGTGGATTACAGTGGTGCTAAAACATCGCAATGGTGTGCCATATAAATTAAACATGTGCTGTGTATACCTACCCCCTGAAAATTATGTAAAGTTAATGGAATTTATCACTAGCTTGTATAAAATAATCGATGCAAGCCCTAGAGAAAAATTTATAATTTGTGGTGACTTCAATTTACCATTGCTTAAATGGTCTACAAATAATAAAACAAATTTTTTAACCCCCCCGGACAACATATATCACAAGTGGTCTGATGAACTTGTTAATTGCTTGTCCTACTGTTCGTTACATCAATTTAACTTTATCACAAATAAAAACAATCGAATTTTAGATCTTATACTTCAAAATATGGATCAGGTACATATTAATAAATGTGACAATCCACTCACAAAACAAGACGCGCACCATCCTGCCATTGAAATTCATGTATGTAAAGATATCTGTACTTAAACTGTTGAAGCATTCACCACGAATTGTTTATATTTCTAAAACAGCTGATTACGACATTGTAAATAACGAACTGAATTGTATAAACTGGTCAAATGAATTTAAAAATCTGTCTATTGACAGTGCTGTCGAAAAGTTTTATAGTATTTTGGACAGTGTAATCTTTAAGTATATACCATTCAAATCAATTAAAAAAAGGCAATATCCACATTGGTATTCATCTGATTTAATTAGCTTAATAAAAGAAAAAGACAAATATCGCAAAAAATATAAAACTTTTAACTCTAAAATTTTTTATTTGCAATTCTCTATCTTAAGAAAAAGAATTAAACTTGTAATGAAACACTGTTATTATGAATATCTTAAAACTATTGAGGAAGAAATACCAAATAACTCAAAAAAATTCTGGTCATTTGTAAACTCAGGTAAAAAAATCTGATATTCCTAAAATAATGCGATTTTAAAAGAAGTTGCCAGTGGCGGCACGGGTATTTGTAATTTATTTTCAGATTATTTTAAAACTGTTTATACTGATAAAACTAACTTAAATATAAAAGATATTTCTTCTTCAAAATATAGTGACAGCCTTCAAATTTCGTAATTAATGTTGATGAAGTAAATGAGATTTTGAGCAATCTTGCCCAGCGTGTCCCAGCGATTGCCCAGCTGAATGGAAAAAGGCAACTGTTGTACCTATTTATAAAAATGGAAATAAGAACAATGTAGAAAATTACCGCCGATTTCTAAATTAAATATTTTTGAAAAAATAATATATAAACATGTCTATGCATTTTTTAAGCCGTCTATTATCCCGGTACAACATGTTTTTTTGTCTGGTAGATCATTTGATACTAATTTAATTACATTTATTGACCAAATTCTTAAAAGTATGAGTAACAGGACACAAGTTGACACGGTCTACACGGATTTCAGTAAGGCGTTCGATAAAATTGATCACTCTATACTCATTCATAAACTTCGCAATCTGGGCATCTGTGGAAGCTTGCTAACTTGGTTTATCTCATACCTGAATGATAGGTCTCAATCAATTGCCATGGGGGGCTTTACCCTGACTGGGTTGAAATTACTTCCGTTGTGCCCCAGGGGTCCCTTATTATTTAATATTTTTATAAACGACATCTCCGAATGCTTTAAATTTACCAAATTTCTCCTCTATGCTGACGACTTAAAAAATTTTCTCGCCTCTTCTGATATCGAAACATGTTTTCTGGTGCAATCAGACATCAATCGGTTCTATAGGTACTACTTAAGAAATAAATTATTTTTAAACATCAATAAATGCTACCATATTGTTTTTTCAAGAAATAAACAGCTTATCAACTACAACTTTAAAATCAACGATACCTACACCATTTCAAAACGTTAATCATGTCCGTGATTTAGGTATAACTTTGGATAGTAAATTAGTCTTTGATATTCATATAAACACAATTGCCAAAAAATCATTAAGAATGTTAGGTTTTGTTATTCGAAATAGCGCAAACTTTAAAGAACCTAAAACCATCTTAACTTTATACAAAACGCTTGTACGAAGCCAGATGGAGTTTGGCAGTGTTTGTTGGTCTCCGCAGTACTTTACTTATATAAATAGATTGGAAAGCGTACAAAACAAATTTGTTAAGTTTATGAAGAGGAAATTCCCAAATTTCAGCATAATTTTGTTGCCGATGGAGAAAAGACGAATTTTAACCGATTTATCTATGGTTCACAAAATATTTAACAACACTGTAGACTGTATATTCATACTAAATTCTTTCTCTATTAGAACCCCTTCTTACCCTATAAGAAATACTAATTTTTTCTATACATCTCATGAAAAGACTAATTATGCTTTAAATTCACCAACTTTGCGTCTATCTACCTCGTTCAACTTGTATTCTTGTAATACAGAATTTCCAGATCTTTTTAACACAAATTTGACAAATTTTAAAAAATCTATATTACGTTGCTTATTATAATATTGAACCTAACGTTATACAAATATACACAAGTAGTTACATATTTGATGTTTTAAATGTTTATTTAAATCATTGTTTTGCTATGTGCTAGTATATGTTAACAATATGAAAAAAATTGTATAATTTATGTAGTGCCACCCTATTATTGAGATCTTTAGTACCCTGTTGGTGTAGCCAAAACTTAAATAAATAAATAAATAAATAAATAAATAAATATTTTATTAATATAAAAAATAAAATATTTTAGGTCCAATTTTGGAAAACCTAAAATTTAGAACGACTCCGAATTTTTTCGGCAAAACAAATCACTTTCGATTTTTTTTTTTTTTTTTTTTTTGAGTACGGGGTTAGATTAAGCGATACATTCTGCATAGGTATGCCTAGTTTTGAAATTTTAGGACGTCCTAAATTAGTCCTAATTTTGTTCGAAATTTATCAACGATTTTAAACCAAACAAATCACTTTCGAAATTTCTTCAGTAGGTTCTTAAGTTAAACGATACATTTTGTATAAGTGTGTTTAATATCAAAATTCGAGGTCGTTTTAAATTTTAGTTCCAATTTTAGGCCAAACAAATCACTTTCAATTTTTTTTAAATACTTTGTTGAATTTATTGATAAATTTTCTATAAGCTAGCTAAATATCAAAGTTCGAGGTCGTTTTAATTTTCGGACGACCTCGAAGCTTCAAATTAGGTACTTTTATACAAATATTACAGAACGTTCGAAAGTGATTTATTTAACCCAAAAATCTTTGAAATTTATCAACGAATTTCAGCCAAAAAAATCAGTTTCGATTTTTTCAAAGTACATTGTTGGTTTAACCGATAATTTCTCTATAAGTGTGTTTAATATCAAAATTCGAGGTCGTTTTGAACCTAAAATTTAGAACGACTTCGAAATTCGATTTACGGCAAAACAAATCACTTTCGATTTTTTCTGAGTACAGGGTTAGATTAAGCAATACTTTCTGCATAGGTGTGTTTAATTTTAAAATTTTAGGACGTCCTAAATAAGTCCTATTTTCGTTGGAAATTTATCAACGTTTTTAGACCAAACAAATTACTTTCAAATTTTTTAGAGTAGACCATTGGGTTAAACGATACTTTTTGTATAGGTATGCTTAATTTTATCTTTGCAGGATGTCCTAGATTAGTCCTAATTTTGTTCGGATATTTGATGAATTTTCAAGTTTGGATTTTTCAAAACAAAAGTTTTTCGCCATAATTTCGCAAAAATACGCACGAATTTCACAACGCTACGAATGCCTACTTATCTTCTGTGTTACATAGCGAATTAAATATTTAACATATTTTAGCTAAAAACACAAAAAATGCGTTATTATCCGAAAACATAATCTGATCAAAAATTTCTGTTGTACTATTCCGGTTCACACAAAAGTACATTACTTAGAATTTTCTAAGATTTTTAGTTTAAACTACAGGGCGTGGGACAAAAAACTTTTTTTGCACAATTTTGGCAAAAATCGCGGCAAAATAATTTATTATGCAAATATAAAATTTTGACCGTTAATCCACGTACTAAGGGCTTTCATTTGACACACTAATCAGAATTTAAAAAAAAAAAAAAAATTTTTCGATGAGCACATATTTTTTTATATTTTTAGGGCGATATGTTTTTTAGATGTTTTAGTATTTTTTCTATGTGCGGGTCAAAGAGTTGTATAAGCATGCCAAATTTCAACTCTCTAGGTTTAGCCGTTTGGCACCAATTTTTACCGAACAGACAGACAGACAGACGACAAAATGACGGTATACTAGCTTCGGCGAATCAGTGCAGTTACGTCACAATAAGAAACAAACGAATGTATTGTTTGAAACAATGCAATTGTTTGTTACGTCGTGTGACGTAACGGCACTGATTCGCCGACGCTAGCATATAAGGGTTTTTTGGTCATACCTACAAAACCCTAAAAATACCGTATTGTTATGGCAAACCGGCTGTTGTTTATGACATGCAGGTGTGCGTTATCGCTTGTTGTCTGTTTGCCGTTCAAGGTCGCAGGCAGGCGGGAAACTGTTCACGATTCTAACGTTTAGGTACGTTGCGTTTTTAATTTATCTTACGCTTTCTTAAATTCTTTGTAAACTTCACTTCTTTATTATTGTTTTACTTTAGCGCTTAACGTTTACACTTTACTGTTTTCTCTTCTGTTTATATTTCTTTTGTTCATTTACTTCATATTTTCCACTTCATACATACAGTAGGCAGCAAAAGTATTCGTACACTTTTAATTTTTTTAAACTAATGTCTTTATTTCACAGTATCCAAATATTTTAATAAAATTTAATACTCTATTTTATCCGTATTATTATTCTAAATAAATTTATTACAAAAACTTAGATAAATTACTATCCAAAAATATTTATTTATTTACTTTAACATTTATATATCACAAAATTACAACGCAAAAGTATTCGTACATAACAAAAAAATAATATAGAATAGTAATATGTTGAATTATAAAACAAAATTATTATTTAGTTGGGTAGCCGTCTGACTCAATTACAGCTTGTAATCGACGTGACATGGATTCTACTAATTTATTTGTTAAATTAGTGTCAATTTTGAGCCATTCTTCCTTCAGTATCCTTGCTAACTCCGATTTCCTTGTTATATCATGTTTTCTAATCTGAATTTCTAACTGATGCCATAAATTTTCTATGGGGTTGATGTCAGGTGACTGGGGAGGTGTTTGTAATACTTTAGGGGTGTTATACAATAACCATTCTTTAACAACTCTCGCTGTATGTTTCGGATCATTGTCTTGATAAAACGAATAATCGTCGCAAATTCCTAATTTTTCGGCACTTTCATTTAAATTTTCTTTTAAAATATTGAGATAAACCATTTTATCCATAATCCCAGGAATTATAACTAAATTGCCAACGCCAGCCGCCGACAGACAACCCCATACCATAACTGATCCACCGCCATGCTTTACCGTAGCGCGCAGATTTTGTTGTTTTAGTGCCTCGCCTGTTTTTCTCCACACTAATTGACGGCCATCGGAGCCAAATAAGTTATATTTGCTCTCATCTGTGAAAATTACTATATTGATTAGTAGATATTGTCGTGCAAAATCTAATCTTTTCTTTCTATTCACTTCATTTATGTAAGGTTTTCTTCGAGCAACTCGCGCATTATATCCAGCTCTTTTTATTGTTCTGCGAATTGTATCTGGGCTTACATTCTTATTAAATATTTCCTTAACTTCCACGGCAAGTTTAACACCACTTGTTTTCGGATTTTGTTTAACTTTTTGCAAAATACTTCTTTCTTCTCTATCAGTTAATTTTTTGGGTCGGCCGCTTCTAATGGAGTTTGAGACATTGTTTTCATTTTTAAATTTTTTAATTATGTATTGAACTGTTGAACAGCTTCTATTTATTATTTTTCCTATATTTCTGTATGATTTATTTTCATTATATAATTTAATAACAATTTCACGCTCACGAACAGTGGTTTCTTTTGATTTTCGTCCCATTTTAATAAAAATATAAAATATGTGTCCTCTACGGTGGTTTTATTTATACTAAATATATAGAAAACTGACTGACGAGTCATTAGGTGCAAGTAAAAGCCTGTTCCAAGTGTTTATTTGTTATTGACAATAAAAATTGTATGCTGTACGAATACTTTTGCGTTGCAATTTTGTGTTGTATAAATGCTATAGGAAATAAATAAATATTTTTGGAAACAAATATATCTAAATTTTTGTAATAAATTTATTTAGAATAATAATACGAATATAATAGAGTCATAAATTTTATCAAAATATTTGGATACTGTGAAATAAAGACATTAGTTTAAAAAAATTAGAACTGTACGAATACTTTTGCTGCCTACTGTATGTTATTATATTATTGTTCTTTTCGACTTCAAACTGTTATACGCAACTTTATTACTGTTTTTCTCTCCACTTTAATTGTTTTCTCCACTTTTATTACTTTCACTCCACTTTTTACTCACTGTTTCTCACATAACTTCCACTTTACTTACAACTCTCAGAGGCGGATTTGACGGCGGGCGCACCGGGCGCGCGCCCTTGGCCTCGACTTCTGAAGGGCCCCGCAAAACCCTAACTTTCCACTAATGACACCAAGTTTTGTTTCATATGTATAATTTTAATTACTTACAAGTTTACAATCGGCGGTAAAACCTAATAGTATGTTTATATTCGCTTATTTATTTAAAAATATGGTTAACATGCATTTTCCCTGTCTCTCTCTTTTTTAAGGGGCCCAATATTGTCTCGTGCGCCCGGGGCCTCAAACAGCCTTAATCCACCTCTGACAACTCTTCACCTTCATTGTCTCACTTTCAACTTTACACTACTTTCGCAACAGCCATCAACATGTGTGGCCGCAATTGCACTTTGTTTTGTTTCTTCGCGATATTAAAAACTTTTATTTCACACTCTTAAAAAACTTCTCGGACACGCGACACCATCCCCGGTGAGCCTCCATAAGTTGTGGGATTCTATGCTGGGGTTTGATTATTCGGTTTTTATTATTAATTAAATTTATTGTGTGCGATTGCGACAACTGGCTACGGCTAAAAAAAAAAGGTCCTCATCTCCATGCGCGGAGCCTATTGTTGAATTGCCGGGCCTGTTGTTGAACCGAGGGGCCTGCTCTTCAGATCCAAGTGAGGAGCAAAAAAAAAGGTCCTCATCTCCATGCGCGGGGCCTGTTGTTGAACCGCGGAGCCACGTGCGGCTGCACATGCATCGCGCCGGCCCTGGGTAACGTCTCATTGCGGTCTGAAACTGGGTTTCTTTTCGTTGAGAGTAGAGACATTTGGCCTCTAAATTGAGAGTGAATGGTTAGAAAATCCTTATTTTGTCAATGCAGGGTCCATTTGAGAAACTTTACAACGTGAGTGAGCTGTTTTCGTGCGTGTACTTATTCGAAAACATTACTGTGAACAAAGGAAGCGTTACTACCGAGGGTAGACAACTTGTCCGACGCGAGTGTATTGCGAAAACATTACTGTGAACAAACGAGGCGTCACTACCGAGTGTAGGCAACTTGTCCGACGCGAGTGTATTGCGGGCAAACGACGCACAGGCGACACGAGAAAGCGTGTCTACGAGACAGTTTTGTGCATTTGAGCTGTGTTTGGACCGGGAAAAGACGATGAAGCGAAACTTTTCGCATAGTGTAGCTGATTTTCGTACTGTTGATATGGCCGATGCTATGTCGACCCGTATATGTGAGACAGACAATGACCACGAACGCGAATATATACGACGCGAACGAGAGTTGTTAGAGCGCGAACGGGATATTTTAAATCGAGAACGGAACTTGATTAATTCTTCGTATCCACTTCTGACAACTTCAACTTCATTGTCTCACTTTCAACTTTACACTACTTTCGCAACAGCCATCAACATGTGTCGCCGCAATTGCACTTCGTTTTGTTTTTTCGCGATATTAACAACTTTTATTTCACACTCTTTTTTAAAAACCTTCTCAAACACGCGACACCATCCCCGGTGAGCCTCCATATGTTGTGGGATTTTATGGTGGGGTTTGATTATTCGGTTTTTATTATTAATTAAATTTATTGAAGATAGAATTAATAGTACAAAAGTATGATAATATAACATGTGTGCGATTGCGACTACTGGCTACGGCTGTTGGCTTCAGACTGACTCGTTGAATGTGAAAACAAGCTCCCGCACCAGTGTTGCCAGACGTAAAAAAAAAAATTCCTTAAACACTACGGCAAAATTTCCCTAAATTTAATCAAATATTCCCTAAATTTAATCAAAAATTCCCTAAAATTAATCAAAAATTCCTGAAGGATGATAATAATAAAAAAAAGATTATATATATTATTATTATTATTATATATGTAAACAAATAAGGGTCTAAATAAAACTCAAGTTGTTCACAGACTATTTTATTCTAAGTATTCACTCTTGCAACGTAAGAAAACATCTGATCTCTCTATCAAATTCTACGTGTGTTTTATAAAAACCAATTAGTGTAATGAGCCGTCATCATTATCGTTAATGAGTCGTCATCATTAGTGGGTCCAGATTACGGATTTTTTTTTTTTTATTGAAATATATGACAGGAATAAATAAATGAAAAAAACTAAAATTTTGTCCTAAACAAGACCTAATTTTGATCAAAATTTATCAACAATTTTCGACGAAAATTTTTTTTTTCTAATTTGTCGAGAAGGTTATTGGATTCAGCGATACTTTTTGTATAAGTATGCCTAATTTTATAGTTTTAGGAAGTCTTGTTCAAATAGAATAATTATTAAGAATAGAGGTTATATATTATTTTGTTTTTTACCGTTATTTGCGTTTGTCAGTGCAAGATTTCTTTTATTGAGTATGCGTATTTTTAATGATATTATTTATTTATTTATTGTTTTTAATATATAGTCTAGTCATTTAGATGGGCTGCGTTAGGCGCAAATAGCCTTTGTTGCTGTGCGCCAAAAATTTTAACTAACAACTGAGTTTTTACCGTGTGCTGCGGGTTGCATATCGCGAAATTTATCAACGAATTAAGGCAAAAAAAAAAATAGTTTAGAATTTACATCATACATCATCATACACATATGTTAGCTTTAGCGATACACGTGATCTATGTACTCCGTAAAACTTGTGTTATTTTTACTAACATTAAATTCAAAACAAACCAAATTTTGGACAAAGTTTTACCTTATTGGTTCATAAATCAAAATTAATAATTAAACAGATGTTTAAAGTTGTGTTTTATTAAACAAATCAGTAAATAGTGAATAATATTGTTGTAATATCTATATAATTTTGATACATATCAATAAACTGGTAACCGACGAGTTCATTGAAAATCAATTCATCGAAAAAAAATATTTTGTAAATATTTGAGAGGAATGCCCAGGGGATCGGAAAGTCAAAAAAGCAGTGGTCGATAAAAGTAGACAGACTAAGAAATAATTGCATAAAATTTTTAATATGGTTTAAAAAAAGGTAAATAAAGTGACATAGTGTTTAAATATAAATAAAGAAATATAATAAGAAAACTTATATAATAAAACAAATTAATTTTTGGCAATTGCACGCAAATAATTTTTATAAATTCATACACAATGATACGCATTTTAATTGGGCTAATACGGGGGATAATAAAGTACTATGCATCTAAAAACAAGGTAATTAGGTTAGGTTTAGTTAGTAAAAGTCTAAAACCGAGCGGAGCGAGTTACCCATCTTCTAGTTTAAGGACAAAGCACTATTTTAGGTTAGTAAGGATTTGGTTAGAAGAAGCCGAGCGAAGCGAGCTACCCATCTTCTAGTTTAATGACAAAACACTATCTTAGGTTAGTAAGGGTTTGGTTAGAAGAAGCCGAGCAAAGCGAACCACCCATCATCTTGTTTAATGACAAAACAAACTCACACTAACATAACAATGCCACCTGTTTAGAATCACCGTACATTGAACAAATCATGTGTGCTATGACGCGGTGTGACACATGCGCAGTTGTCAATTTTTATTGGCCACTGCTTTTTTAACTTTCCGATCCCCTCGGCATTCCTCTCAAATATTCACAAAATATTTTTTTTTCGATGAATTGACGATTCGATGAATTGATCATTCGATGAATTGATTTTCGATGAATTGATTTTCGATGAATTGATTTTTGATGAATTGATTTTCAATAAATTGATTTTCGATGAATTGATTTTCGATGAACTTAGCGTGAATCCAATAAACTACAAGTTAGTTCCTCGCCGGATTAGTAGTGGAGGCCAAACTGTGACGTTGCGATGGCTATCTGTGTTGAGTGCAATCGGCAAATCAACAAGAAGTACGCAGGCGTGCAATGCGGTAGGTGTTACTAAAAAATGAAAATAAAGACCTAAAAATTAAACTTTCCGATATAACCAATACTGTAGATGATTTACAGCAATACTCTCGCTTAAAGAACGTTATAATAAGTAATTTACCTGAAAAAATCAATGAAAATATTTTGTCAGAGGCAATTAATATCGGAATGACAGTTGGAGTCAGGTAAAAATATAAAGGAACATGATCTGGACGCCGCTCACCGTCTTCCACATTTCAATAAAAACAACGCTAAACCTCGTAACATTGTTCTAAGGTTCATCTCCAGAATGACAAAAATATCAATTCATGGGATCTGTCAAAATGTTCAAAAATCTAACCACAACGGAACTGAAATTCGAAGGCCCGCAAAATAAAATTTATGTCAATGACCATCTCACAAACAAAAACAACTTCATTTTTAACAAAGCTCGCAATGAATTACGTGAACGAGGCTACAAATTCATCTGGACCAGGAACTGTAAAATTTTTGCGAGGAAAGATGAATCCTCTAGAATTCATATGATTTCTTCTGAGGCCGACATCGCCAAACTACATTAAACCGACCGATGATCTTTTTCTTTACAATTAATTTTTACCACATATCATTAACCTTCATTGACTATGGATTAGTCCCTTTACTATCAGAATGTTCGATGGTTACGATCTAAAACTAATATTGTGCGTTTAAACTCGATGTGTTGTGACTACGATATTATATGCTTCTCTGAAACTAATTTAAACTCTTCATTCCGCGATCAAGAAGTTTTTCCAGATAATTTCTCAGTGATTCGGTGTGATAGATCCCGGGATAATTCTGCAAAATGTGAAGGGGGCGGTGTTTTAATAGCAATTCGCAAACATTTCCCATTTATCGTTAATCCTAAATGGTCCTCGCTTAATGAGTGTGTGTGGATTACAGTGGTGCTAAAACATCGCAATGGTGTGCCATATAAATTAAACATGTGCTGTTTATACCTACCCCCTGAAAATTATGTAAAGTTAATGGAATTTATCACTAGCTTGTATAAAATAATCGATGCAAGCCCTAGAGAAAAATTTATAATTTGTGGTGACTTCAATTTACCATTGCTTAAATGGTCTACAAATAATAAAACAAATTTTTTAACCCCCCCGGACAACATATATCACAAGTGGTCTGATGAACTTGTTAATTGCTTGTCCTACTGTTCGTTACATCAATTTAACTTTATCACAAATAAAAACAATCGAATTTTAGATCTTATACTTCAAAATATGGATCAGGTACATATTAATAAATGTGACAATCCACTCACAAAACAAGACGCGCACCATCCTGCCATTGAAATTCATGTATGTAAAGATATCTGTACTTAAACTGTTGAAGCATTCACCACGAATTGTTTATTTTTCTAAAACAGCTGATTACGACATTGTAAATAACGAACTGAATTGTATAAACTGGTCAAATGAATTTAAAAATCTGTCTATTGACAGTGCTGTCGAAAAGTTTTATAGTATTTTGGACAGTGTAATCTTTAAGTATATACCATTCAAATCAATTAAAAAAAGGCAATATCCACATTGGTATTCATCTGATTTAATTAGCTTAATAAAAGAAAAAGACAAATATCGCCAAAAATATAAAACTTTTAACTCTAAAATTTTTTATTTGCAATTCTCTATCTTAAGAAAAAGAATTAAACTTGTGATGAAACACTGTTATTATGAATATCTTAAAACTATTGAGGAAGAAATACCAAATAACTCAAAAAAATTCTGGTCATTTGTAAACTCAGGTAAAAAAATCTGATATTCCTAAAATAATGCGATTTTAAAAGAAGTTGCCAGTGGCGGCACGGGTATTTGTAATTTATTTTCAGATTATTTTAAAACTGTTTATACTGATAAAACTAACTTAAATATAAAAGATATTTCTTCTTCAAAATATAGTGACAGCCTTCAAATTTCGTAATTAATGTTGATGAAGTAAATGAGATTTTGAGCAATCTTGCCCAGCGTGTCCCAGCGATTGCCCAGCTGAATGGAAAAAGGCAACTGTTGTACCTATTTACAAAAATGGAAATAAGAACAATGTAGAAAATTACCGCCGATTTCTAAATTAAATATTTTTGAAAAAATAATACATAAACATGTCTATGCATTTTTTAAGCCGTCTATTATCCCGGTACAACATGGTTTTTTGTCTGGTAGATCATTTGATACTAATTTAATTACATTTATTGACAAAATTCTTAAAAGTATGAGTAACAGGACACAAGTTGACACGGTCTACACGGATTTCAGTAAGGCGTTCGATAAAATTGATCACTCTATACTCATTCATAAACTTCGCAATCTGGGCATCTGTGGAAGCTTGCTAACTTGGTTTATCTCATACCTGAATGATAGGTCTCAATCAATTGCCATGGGGGGCTTTACCCTGACTGGGTTGAAATTACTTCCGTTGTGCCCCAGGGGTCCCTTATTATTTAATATTTTTATAAACGACATCTCCGAATGCTTTAAATTTACCAAATTTCTCCTCTATGCTGACGACTTAAAAAATTTTCTCGCCTCTTCTGATATCGAAACATGTTTTCTGGTGCAATCAGACATCAATCGGTTCTATAGGTACTACTTAAGAAATAAATTATTTTTAAACATCAATAAATGCTACCATATTGTTTTTTCAAGAAATAAACAGCTTATCAACTACAACTTTAAAATCAACGATACCTACACCATTTCAAAACGTTAATCATGTCCGTGATTTAGGTATAACTTTGGATAGTAAATTAGTCTTTGATATTCATATAAACACAATTGCCAAAAAATCATTAAGAATGTTAGGTTTTGTTATTCGAAATAGCGCAAACTTTAAAGAACCTAAAACCATCTTAACTTTATACAAAACGCTTGTACGAAGCCAGATGGAGTTTGGCAGTGTTTGTTGGTCTCCGCAGTACTTTACTTATATAAATAGATTGGAAAGCGTACAAAACAAATTTGTTAAGTTTATGAAGAGGAAATTCCCAAATTTCAGCATAATTTTGTTGCCGATGGAGAAAAGACGAATTTTAACCGATTTATCTATGGTTCACAAAATATTTAACAACACTGTAGACTGTATATTCATACTAAATTCTTTCTCTATTAGAACCCCTTCTTACCCTATAAGAAATACTAATTTTTTCTATACATCTCATGAAAAGACTAATTATGCTTTAAATTCACCAACTTTGCGTCTATCTACCTCGTTCAACTTGTATTCTTGTAATACAGAATTTCCAGATCTTTTTAACACAAATTTGACAAATTTTAAAAAATCTATATTACGTTGCTTATTATAATATTGAACCTAACGTTATACAAATATACACAAGTAGTTACATATTTGATGTTTTAAATGTTTATTTAAATCATTGTTTTGCTATGTGCTAGTATATGTTAACAATATGAAAAAAATTGTATAATTTATGTAGTGCCACCCTATTATTGAGATCTTTAGTACCCTGTTGGTGTAGCCAAAACTTAAATAAATAAATAAATAAATAAATAAATAAATAAATAAATAAATAAATAAATAAATTTTCAAAGTACATCGTTGGATTAAATGATAATTTCTCTATAAGTGTGCTTAATATCAAAATTCGAGGTTGTTTTAAATTTTAGGTCCAATTTTGGAAAACCTAAAATTTAGAACGACTCCGAATTTTTTCGGCAAAACAAATCACTTTCGATTTTTTTTTTTTTTTTTGAGTACGGGGTTAGATTAAGCGATACTTTCTGCATAGGTATGCCTAGTTTTGAAATTTTAGGACGTCCTAAATTAGTCCTAATTTTGTTCGAAATTTATCAACGATTTTAAACCAAACAAATCACTTTCGAAATTTCTTCAGTAGGTTCTTAAGTTAAACGATACATTTTGTATAAGTGTGTTTAATATCAAAATTCGAGGTCGTTTTAAATTTTAGTTCCAATTTTAGGCCAAACAAATCACTTTCAATTTTTTTTAAATACTTTGTTGAATTTATTGATAAATTTTCTATAAGCTAGCTAAATATCAAAGTTCGAGGTCGTTTTAATTTTCGGACGACCTCGAAGCTTCAAATTAGGTACTTTTATACAAATATTACTAGTGAATCTAATGGTGTACTCCAGAACGTTCGAAAGTGATTTATTTAACCCAAAAATCTTTGAAATTTATCAACGAATTTCAGCCAAAAAAATCAGTTTCGATTTTTTCAAAGTACATTGTTGGTTTAACCGATAATTTCTCTATAAGTGTGTTTAATATCAAAATTCGAGGTCGTTTTGAACCTAAAATTTAGAACGACTTCGAAATTCGATTTACGGCAAAACAAATCACTTTCGATTTTTTCTGAGTACAGGGTTAGATTAAGCAATACTTTCTGCATAGGTGTGTTTAATTTTAAAATTTTAGGACGTCCTAAATAAGTCCTATTTTCGTTGGAAATTTATCAACGTTTTTAGACCAAACAAATTACTTTCAAATTTTTTAGAGTAGACCATTGGGTTAAACGATACTTTTTGTATAGGTATGCTTAATTTTATCTTTGCAGGATGTCCTAGATTAGTCCTAATTTTGTTCGGATATTTGATGAATTTTCAAGTTTGGATTTTTCAAAACAAAAGTTTTTCGCCATAATTTCGCAAAAATACGCACGAATTTCACAACGCTACGAATGCCTACTTATCTTCTGTGTTACATAGCGAATTAAATATTTAACATATTTTAGCTAAAAACACAAAAAATGCGTTATTATCCGAAAACATAATCTGATCAAAAATTTCTGTTGTACTATTCCGGTTCACACAAAAGTACATTACTTAGAATTTTCTAAGATTTTTAGTTTAAACTACAGGGTGCGGGACAAAAAACTTTTTTTGCACAATTTTGGCAAAAATCGCGGCAAAATAATTTATTATGCAAATATAAAATTTTGACCGTTAATCCACGTACTAAGGGCTTTCATTTGACACACTAATCAGAATTTAAAAAAAAAAAAAAAAATTTTTCGATGAGCACATGTTTTTTTATATTTTTAGGGCGATATGTTTTTTAGATGTTTTAGTATTTTTTCTATGTGCGGGTCAAAGAGTTGTATAAGCATGCCAAATTTCAACTATCTAGGTTTAGCCGTTTGGCAACAATTTTTACCGAACAGACAGACAGACAGACGACAAAATGACGGTATACTAGCTTCGGCGAATCAGTGCAGTTACGTCACAATACGAAACAAACGAATGTATTGTTTCAAACAATGCAATTGTTTGTTACGTCGTGTGACGTAACTGCACTGATTCGCCGACGCTAGCATATAAGGGTTTTTTGGTCATACCTACAAAACCCTAAAAATACCGTATTGTTATGGCAAACCGGCTGTTGTTTATGACATGCAGGTGTGCGTTATCGCTTGTTGTCTGTTTGCCGTTCAAGGTCGCAGGCAGGCGGGAAACTGTTCACGATTCTAACGTTTAGGTACGTTGCGTTTTTAATTTATCTTACGCTTTCTTAAATTCTTTGTAAACTTCACTTCTTTATTATTGTTTTACTTTAGCGCTTAACGTTGACACTTTACTGTTTTCTCTTCTGTTTATATTTCTTTTGTTCATTTACTTCATATTTTCCACTTCATACATATGTTATTATATTATTGTTCTTTTCGACTTCAAACTGTTATACGCAACTTTATTACTGTTTTTCTCTCCACTTTAATTGTTTTCTCCACTTTTATTACTTTCACTCCACTTTTTACTCACTGTTTCTCACATAACTTCCACTTTACTTACAACTCTCAGAGGCGGATTTGACGGCGGGCGCACCGGGCGCGCGCCCTTGGCCTCGACTTCTGAAGGGCCCCGCAAAACCCCAACTTTCCACTAATGACACCAAGTTTTGTTTCATATGTATAATTTTAATTACTTACAAGTTTACAATCGGCGGTAAAACCTAATAGTATGTTTATATTCGCTTATTTATTTAAAAATATGGTTAACATGCATTTTCCCTGTCTCTCTCTTTTTTAAGGGGCCCAATATTGTCTCGTGCGCCCGGGGCCTCAAACAGCCTTAATCCACCTCTGACAACTCTTCACCTTCATTGTCTCACTTTCAACTTTACACTACTTTCGCAACAGCCATCAACATGTGTGGCCGCAATTGCACTTTGTTTTGTTTCTTCGCGATATTAAAAACTTTTATTTCACACTCTTAAAAAACTTCTCGGACACGCGACACCATCCCCGGTGAGCCTCCATAAGTTGTGGGATTCTATGCTGGGGTTTGATTATTCGGTTTTTATTATTAATTAAATTTATTGTGTGCGATTGCGACAACTGGCTACGGCTAAAAAAAAAAGGTCCTCATCTCCATGCGCGGAGCCTATTGTTGAATTGCCGGGCCTGTTGTTGAACCGAGGGGCCTGCTCTTCAGATCCAAGTGAGGAGCAAAAAAAAAGGTCCTCATCTCCATGCGCGGGGCCTGTTGTTGAACCGCGGAGCCACGTGCGGCTGCACATGCATCGCGCCGGCCCTGGGTAACGTCTCATTGCGGTCTGAAACTGGGTTTCTTTTCGTTGAGAGTAGAGACATTTGGCCTCTAAATTGAGAGTGAATGGTTAGAAAATCCTTATTTTGTCAATGCAGGGTCCATTTGAGAAACTTTACAACGTGAGTGAGCTGTTTTCGTGCGTGTACTTATTCGAAAACATGACTGTGAACAAAGGAAGCGTTACTACCGAGGGTAGACAACTTGTCCGACGCGAGTGTATTGCGAAAACATTACTGTGAACAAACGAGGCGTCACTACCGAGTGTAGGCAACTTGTCCGACGCGAGTGTATTGCGGGCAAACGACGTACAGGCGACACGAGAAAGCGTGTCTACGAGACAGTTTTGTGCATTTGAGCTGTGTTTGGACCGGGAAAAGACGATGAAGCGAAACTTTTCGCATAGTGTAGCTGATTTTCGTACTGTTGATATGGCCGATGCTATGTCGACGCGTATATGTGAGACAGACAATGACCACGAACGCGAATATATACGACGCGAACGAGAGTTGTTAGAGCGCGAACGGGATATTTTAAATCGAGAACGGAACTTGATTAATTCTTCGTATCCACTTCTGACAACTTCAACTTCATTGTCTCACTTTCAACTTTACACTACTTTCGCAACAGCCATCAACATGTGTCGCCGCAATTGCACTTCGTTTTGTTTTTTCGCGATATTAACAACTTTTATTTCACACTCTTTTTTAAAAACCTTCTCAAACACGCGACACCATCCCCGGTGAGCCTCCATATGTTGTGGGATTTTATGGTGGGGTTTGATTATTCGGTTTTTATTATTAATTAAATTTATTGAAGATAGAATTAATAGTACAAAAGTATGATAATATAACATGTGTGCGATTGCGACTACTGGCTACGGCTGTTGGCTTCAGACTGACTCGTTGAATGTGAAACAGTGTTGCCAACTACTGGATGTACCATTCCGCTAGATGGACACCTGTAATCCGCTAGAAATCTGCTAGATTTCTAAAAATTTATAGGTTAAAGAGCGAGTTTCCGCTAGAAATCCGCTATTTTTTAAAAATTTTCTAGGGTCAAAGAGGGAGATAAAAAAGCAAATTCTTTTTGAATACATTTTTATTGAATACAAAAATTTATTATAATTTATCACTAAAGACAAGGAACTAGAATTTGAAATCTAGTGACTTTTTATGATTGATTGAAAATTTTGATTAATTGTTTTTAACATTGTAAATCGGGCTTTTATAAACATTTATATAGTCTATCCCAAATTAAGTTTAAGTGGAACTAAGCGAAATTTATCTTATCTTAAATTATCACGAGCTCACTTTTTAATGATTGAATGGGGCTTTTGTTAAACAAAATGGTCTGTCTAAAGTATCCATTCAATCGTTAAATGTTCCTAGATTTCAAAATCCAGTTCCGTTTAAACCAAAGAAATAGACTATAGGTAAAAATATAATTAAAAATATATAGCTAAGATAGCTTACAAGTTTTCAGTGTCATTGTCGGAAAACAAAAAATAAATAAAACTATAATATTTAGTAACACGGTCTTAAGAAATTAATTATATAGCAGTCTAATTTATGAATGAAAGTAGTGAAGCATTTACAAAATTTTGGTATAATCCGTCTCAATTTGTAATACGAAACTAGATCTGGTTACTTTGGTGACTGTTGTGGTGTAAACAGACTTTGGCGTATCAGTGTGAACCAATACTATGATAATATTATAAATGCATTGTCAATATACAACATAAAAAATGAACTTCCCCTTTTAGTTACGTATTACAAAATGAGACAGATAATATTGTTTTTTATTTTTGAAATTAAATGAAGACTTATTTGATCAGTGCCGCAACAAGGGTGGTCGCACCAGGCGCCGGATTCATAGGGGCGCCAAATGACCAAATTTCATTTTTTTAAATTATTTTTTATATTAATAAACTATAATCAACACAACTTTTTTTTTAGAAACTTTTTAGTTAAGAAAAATAAATTCAAACTATATTATTACGAATTGCAGTATATTGGTTCCTATGGCAACCTGAACTTCAACTTTTATTAAGTAAATTGCTGTTTTTGAAGAATATTGTGTACGGCGAACAGCGGTAAAATTCCTTGTATGTGTGATAGAATCTAGGGGTAGTCCCTTATCGTTGCCCGACGGCCTGACGCCTGACGCAAAAATCGAAATACGATTGTAAAAATTAATTTTTTGATAATAAAAACCAGTAATAAAATACCGAACACATTTTATTTTTGCATATATTGTTTTATATGTGTTTGTTACAAATCGTCAGATTATCCGTCAAAAAAATATTTATTAAGCTAGAATTTCCGCTAGCCGCTAAATGCAATTTTCAACCGCTAAAACAATTTGAAATCCGCCAGATCTGGCGGCAAAACCGCTAAATTGGCAACACTGATGTGAAAACAAGCTCCCGCACCAGTGTTGCCAGACGTAAAAAAAAATTCCTTAAACACTACGGCAAAATTTCCCTAAATTTAATCAAATATTCCCTAAATTTAATCAAAAATTCCCTAAAATTAATCAAAAATTCCTGAAGGATGATAATAATAAAAAAAAGATTATATATATTATTATTATTATATATGTAAACAAATAAGGGTTTAAATAAAACTCAAGTTGTTCACAGACTATTTTATTCTAAGTATTCACTCTTGCAACGTAAGAAAACATCTGATCTCTCTATCAAATTCTACGTGTGTTTTATAAAAACCAATTAGTGTAATGAGCCGTCATTATTATCGTTAATGAGTCGTCATCATTAGTGGGTCCAGATTACGGATTTTTTTTTTTTTATTGAAATATATGACAGGAATAAATAAATGAAAAAAACTAAAATTTTGTCCTAAACAAGACCTAATTTTGATCAAAATTTATCAACAATTTTCGACGAAAAATTTTTTTTTCTAATTTGTCGAGAAGGATATTGGATTCAGCGATACTTTTTGTATAAGTATGCCTAATTTTATAGTTTTAGGAAGTCTTGTTCAAATAGAATAATTATTAAGAATAGAGGTTATATATTATTTTGTTTTTTACCGTTATTTGCGTTTGTCAGTGCAAGATTTCTTTTATTGAGTATGCGTATTTTTAATGATATTATTTATTTATTTATTGTTTTTAATATATAGTCTAGTCATTTAGATGGGCTGCGTTAGGCGCAAATAGCCTTTGTTGCTGTGCGCCAAAAATTTTAACTAACAACTGAGTTTTTACCGTGTGCTGCGGGTTGCATATCGCGAAATTTATCAACGAATTAAGGCAAAAAAAAAAAATAGTTTAGAATTTACATCATACATCATCATACACATATGTTAGCTTTAGCGATACACGTGAGCTATGTACTCCGTAAAACTTGTGTTATTTTTACTAACATTAAATTCAAAACAAACCAAATTTTGGACAAAGTTTTACCTTATTGGTTCATAAATCAAAATTAATAATTAAACAGATGTTTAAAGTTGTGTTTTATTAAACAAATCAGTAAATAGTGAATAATATTGTTGTAATATCTATATAATTTTGATACATATCAATAAACTGGTAACCGACGAGTTCATTGAAAATCAATTCATCGAAAAAAAATATTTTGTAAATATTTGAGAGGAATGCCCAGGGGATCGGAAAGTCAAAAACGCAGTGGTCGATAAAAGTAGACAGACTAAGAAATAATTGCATAAAATTTTTAATATGGTTTAAAAAAAGGTAAATAAAGTGACATAGTGTTTAAATATAAATAAAGAAATATAATAAGAAAACTTATATAATAAAACAAATTAATTTTTGGCAATTGCACGCAAATAATTTTTATAAATTCATACACAATGATACGCATTTTAATTGGGCTAATATGGGGGATAATAAAGTACTATGCATCTAAAAACAAGGTAATTAGGTTAGGTTTAGTTAGTAAAAGTCTAAAACCGAGCGGAGCGAGTTACCCATCTTCTAGTTTAAGGACAAAGCACTATTTTAGGTTAGTAAGGATTTGGTTAGAAGAAGCCGAGCGAAGCGAGCTACCCATCATCTTGTTTAATGACAAAACAAACTCACATTAACATAACAATGCCACCTGTTTAGAATCACCGTACATTGAACAAATCATGTGTGCTATGACGCGGTGTGACACATGCGCAGTTGTCAATTTTTATTGGCCACTGCTTTTTTAACTTTCCGATCCCCTCGGCATTCCTCTCAAATATTCACAAAATATTTTTTTTTCGATGAATTGACGATTCGATGAATTGATCATTCGATGAATTGATTTTCGATGAATTGATTTTCGATGAATTGATTTTTGATGAATTGATTTTCAATAAATTGATTTTCGATGAATTGATTTTCGATGAACTTACCGTGAATCCAATAAACTACAAGTTAGTTCCTCGCCGGATTAGTAGTGGAGGCCAAACTGTGACGTTGCGATGGCTATCTGTGTTGAGTGCAATCGGCAAATCAACAAGAAGTACGCAGGCGTGCAATGCGGTAGGTGTTATTAAAAAATGAAAATAAAGACCTAAAAATTAAACTTTCAGATATAACCAATACTGTAGATGATTTACAGCAATACTCTCGCTTAAAGAACGTTATAATAAGTAATTTACCTGAAAAAATCAATGAAAATATTTTGTCAGAGGCAATTAATATCGGAATGACAGTTGGAGTCAGGTAAAAATATAAAGGAACATGATCTGGACGCCGCTCACCGTCTTCCACATTTCAATAAAAACAACGCTAAACCTCGTAACATTGTTCTAAGGTTCATCTCCAGAATGACAAAAATATCAATTCATGGGATCTGTCAAAATGTTCAAAAATCTAACCACAACGGAACTGAAATTCGAAGGCCCGCAAAATAAAATTTATGTCAATGACCATCTCACAAACAAAAACAACTTCATTTTTAACAAAGCTCGCAATGAATTACGTGAACGAGGCTACAAATTCATCTGGACCAGGAACTGTAAAATTTTTGCGAGGAAAGATGAATCCTCTAGAATTCATATGATTTCTTCTGAGGCCGACATCGCCAAACTACATTAAACCGACCGATGATCTTTTTCTTTACAATTAATTTTTACCACATATCATTAACCTTCATTGACTATGGATTTGTCCCTTTACTATCAGAATGTTCGATGGTTACGATCTAAAACTAATATTGTGCGTTTAAACTCGATGTGTTGTGACTACGATATTATATGCTTCTCTGAAACTAATTTAAACTCTTCATTCCGCGATCAAGAAGTTTTTCCAGATAATTTCTCAGTGATTCGGTGTGATAGATCCCGGGATAATTCTGCAAAATGTGAAGGGGGCGGTGTTTTAATAGCAATTCGCAAACATTTCCCATTTATCGTTAATCCTAAATGGTCATCGCTTAATGAGTGTGTGTGGATTACAGTGGTGCTAAAACATCGCAATGGTGTGCCATATAAATTAAACATGTGCTGTTTATACCTACGCCCTGAAAATTATGTAAAGTTAATGGAATTTATCACTAGCTTGTATAAAATAATCGATGCAAGCCCTAGAGAAAAATTTATAATTTGTGGTGACTTCAATTTACCATTGCTTAAATGGTCTACAAATAATAAAACAAATTTTTTAACCCCCCCGGACAACATATATCACAAGTGGTCTGATGAACTTGTTAATTGCTTGTCCTACTGTTCGTTACATCAATTTAACTTTATCACAAATAAAAACAATCGAATTTTAGATCTTATACTTCAAAATATGGATCAGGTACATATTAATAAATGTGACAATCCACTCACAAAACAAGACGCGCACCATCCTGCCATTGAAATTCATGTATGTAAAGATATCTGTACTTAAACTGTTGAAGCATTCACCACGAATTGTTTATATTTCTAAAACAGCTGATTACGACATTGTAAATAACGAACTGAATTGTATAAACTGGTCAAATGAATTTAAAAATCTGTCTATTGACAGTGCTGTCGAAAAGTTTTATAGTATTTGGACAGTGTAATCTTTAAGTATATACCATTCAAATCAATTAAAAAAAGGCAATATCCACATTGGTATTCATCTGATTTAATTAGCTTAATAAGAGAAAAAGACAAATATCGCCAAAAATATAAAACTTTTAACTCTAAAATTTTTTATTTGCAATTCTCTATCTTAAGAAAAAGAATTAAACTTGTAATGAAACACTGTTATTATGAATATCTTAAAACTATTGAGGAAGAAATACCAAATAACTCAAAAAAATTCTGGTCATTTGTAAACTCAGGTAAAAAAATTCTGATATTCCTAAAATAATGCGATTTTAAAAGAAGTTGCCAGTGGCGGCACGGGTATTTGTAATTTATTTTCAGATTATTTTAAAACTGTTTATACTGATAAAACTAACTTAAATATAAAAGATATTTCTTCTTCAAAATATAGTGACAGCCTTCAAATTTCGTAATTAATGTTGATGAAGTAAATGAGATTTTGAGCAATCTTGCCCAGCGTGTCCCAGCGATTGCCCAGCTGAATGGAAAAAGGCAACTGTTGTACCTATTTACAAAAATGGAAATAAGAACAATGTAGAAAATTACCGCCGATTTCTAAATTAAATATTTTTGAAAAAATAATATATAAACATGTCTATGCATTTTTTAAGCCGTCTATTATCCCGGTACAACATGGTTTTTTGTCTGGTAGATCATTTGATACTAATTTAATTACATTTATTGACAAAATTCTTAAAAGTATGAGTAACAGGACACAAGTTGACACGGTCTACACGGATTTCAGTAAGGCGTTCGATAAAATTGATCACTCTATACTCATTCATAAACTTCGCAATCTGGGCATCTGTGGAAGCTTACTAACTTGGTTTATCTCATACCTGAATGATAGGTCTCAATCAATTGCCATGGGGGGCTTTACCCTGACTGGGTTGAAATTACTTCCGTTGTGCCCCAGGGGTCCCTTATTATTTAATATTTTTATAAACGACATCTCCGAATGCTTTAAATTTACCAAATTTCTCCTCTATGCTGACGACTTAAAAATTTTTCTCGCCTCTTCTGATATCGAAACATGTTTTCTGGTGCAATCAGACATCAATCGGTTCTATAGGTACTACTTAAGAAATAAATTATTTTTAAACATCAATAAATGCTACAATATTGATTTTTCAAGAAATAAACAGCTTATCAACTAAAACTTTAAAATCAAAGATACCTACACCATTTCAAAACGTTAATCATGTCCGTGATTTAGGTATAACTTTGGATAGTAAATTAGTCTTTGATATTCATATAAACACAATTGCCAAAAAATCATTAAGAATGTTAGGTTTTGTTATTCGAAATAGCGCAAACTTTAAAGAACCTAAAACCATCTTAACTTTATACAAAACGCTTGTACGAAGCCAGATGGAGTTTGGCAGTGTTTGTTGGTCTCCGCAGTACTTTACTTATATAAATAGATTGGAAAGCGTACAAAACAAATTTGTTAAGTTTATGAAGAGGAAATTCCCAAATTTCAGCATAATTTTGTTGCCGATGGAGAAAAGACGAATTTTAACCGATTTATCTATGGTTCACAAAATATTTAACAACACTGTAGACTGTATATTCATACTAAATTCTTTCTCTATTAGAACCCCTTCTTACCCTATAAGAAATACTAATTTTTTCTATACATCTCATGAAAAGACTAATTATGCTTTAAATTCACCAACTTTGCGTCTATCTACCTCGTTCAACTTGTATTCTTGTAATACAGAATTTCCAGATCTTTTTAACACAAATTTGACAAATTTTAAAAAATCTATATTACGTTGCTTATTATAATATTGAACCTAACGTTATACAAATATACACAAGTAGTTACATATTTGATGTTTTAAATGTTTATTTAAATCATTGTTTTGCTATGTGCTAGTATATGTTAACAATATGAAAAAAATTGTATAATTTATGTAGTGCCACCCTATTATTGAGATCTTTAGTACCCTGTTGGTGTAGCCAAAACTTAAATAAATAAATAAATAAATAAATAAATAAATAAATAAATAAATAAATAAATAAATAAATTTTCAAAGTACATTGTTGGTTTAACCGATAATTTCTCTATAAGTGTGCTTAATATCAAAATTCGAGGTTGTTTTAAATTTTAGGTCCAATTTTGGAAAACCTAAAATTTAGAACGACTCCGAATTTTTTCGGCAAAACAAATCACTTTCGATTTTTTTTTTTTTTTTTGAGTACGGGGTTAGATTAAGCGATACTTTCTGCATAGGTATGCCTAGTTTTGAAATTTTAGGACGTCCTAAATTAGTCCTAATTTTGTTCGAAATTTATCAACGATTTTAAACCAAACAAATCACTTTCGAAATTTCTTCAGTAGGTTCTTAAGTTAAACGATACATTTTGTATAAGTGTGTTTAATATCAAAATTCGAGGTCGTTTTAAATTTTAGTTCCAATTTTAGACCAAACAAATCACTTTCAATTTTTTTTAAATACTTTGTTGAATTTATTGATAAATTTTCTATAAGCTAGCTAAATATCAAAGTTCGAGGTCGTTTTAATTTTCGGACGACCTCGAAGCTTCAAATTAGGTATTTTTATACAAATATTACTAGTGAATCTAATGGTGTACTCCAGAACGTTCGAAAGTGATTTATTTAACCCAAAAATCTTTGAAATTTATCAACGAATTTCAGCCAAAAAAATCAGTTTCGATTTTTTCAAAGTACATTGTTGGTTTAACCGATAATTTCTCTATAAGTGTGTTTAATATCAAAATTCGAGGTCGTTTTGAACCTAAAATTTAGAAGGACTTCGAAATTCGATTTACGGAAAAACAAATCACTTTCGATTTTTTCTGAGTACAGGGTTAGATTAAGCAATACTTTCTGCATAGGTGTGTTTAATTTTAAAATTTTAGGACGTCCTAAATAAGTCCTATTTTCGTTGGAAATTTATCAACGTTTTTAGACCAAACAAATTACTTTCAAATTTTTTAGAGTAGACCATTGGGTTAAACGATACTTTTTGTATAGGTATGCTTAATTTTATCTTTGCAGGATGTCCTAGATTAGTCCTAATTTTATTCGGATATTTGATGAATTTTCAAGTTTGGATTTTTCAAAACAAAAGTTTTTCGCCATAATTTCGCTAAAATACGCACGAATTTCACAACGCTACGAATGCCTACTTATCTTCTGTGTTACATAGCGAATTAAATATTTAACATATTTTAGCTAAAAACACAAAAAATGCGTTATTATCCGAAAACATAATCTGATCAAAAATTTCTGTTGTACTATTCCGGTTCACACAAAAGTACATTACTTAGAATTTTCTAAGATTTTTAGTTTAAACTACAGGGTGTGGGACAAAAAACTTTTTTTGCACAATTTTGGCAAAAATCGCAGCAAAATAATTTATTATGCAAATATAAAATTTTGACCGTTAATCCACGTACTAAGGGCTTTCATTTGACACCCTAATCAGAATTTAAAAAAAAAAAAAAAATTTTCGATGAGCACATATTTTTTTATATTTTTAGGGCGATATGTTTTTTAGATGTTTTAGTATTTTTTCTATGTGCGGGTCAAAGAGTTGTATAAGCATGCCAAATTTCAACTCTCTAGGTTTAGCCGTTTGGCAACAATTTTTACCGAACAGACAGACAGACAGACGACAAAATGACGGTATACTAGCTTCGGCGAATCAGTGCAGTTACGTCACAATACGAAACAAACGAATGTATTGTTTGAAACAATGCAATTGTTTGTTACGTCGTGTGACGTAACTGCACTGATTCGCCGACGCTAGCATATAAGGATTTTTTGGTCATACCTACAAAACCCTAAAAATACCGTATTGTTATGGCAAACCGGCTGTTGTTTATGACATGCAGGTGTGCGTTATCGCTTGTTGTCTGTTTGCCGTTCAAGGTCGCAGGCAGGCGGGAAACTGTTCACGATTCTAACGTTTAGGTACGTTGCGTTTTTAATTTATCTTACGCTTTCTTAAATTCTTTGTAAACTTCACTTCTTTATTATTGTTTTACTTTAGCGCTTAACGTTGACACTTTACTGTTTTCTCTTCTGTTTATATTTCTTTTGTTCATTTACTTCATATTTTCCACTTCATACATATGTTATTATATTATTGTTCTTTTCGACTTCAAACTGTTATACGCAACTTTATTACTGTTTTTCTCTCCACTTTAATTGTTTTCTCCACTTTTATTACTTTCACTCCACTTTTTACTCACTGTTTCTCACATAACTTCCACTTTACTTACAACTCTCAGAGGCGGATTTGACGGCGGGCGCACCGGGCGCGCGCCCTTGGCCTCGACTTCTGAAGGGCCCCGCAAAACCCCAACTTTCCACTAATGACACCAAGTTTTGTTTCATATGTATAATTTTAATTACTTACAAGTTTACAATCGGCGGTAAAACCTAATAGTATGTTTATATTCGCTTATTTATTTAAAAATATGGTTAACATGCATTTTCCCTGTCTCTCTCTTTTTTAAGGGGCCCAATATTGTCTCGTGCGCCCGGGGCCTCAAACAGCCTTAATCCACCTCTGACAACTCTTCACCTTCATTGTCTCACTTTCAACTTTACACTACTTTCGCAACAGCCATCAACATGTGTGGCCGCAATTGCACTTTGTTTTGTTTCTTCGCGATATTAAAAACTTTTATTTCACACTCTTAAAAAACTTCTCGGACACGCGACACCATCCCCGGTGAGCCTCCATAAGTTGTGGGATTCTATGCTGGGGTTTGATTATTCGGTTTTTATTATTAATTAAATTTATTGTGTGCGATTGCGACAACTGGCTACGGCTAAAAAAAAAAGGTCCTCATCTCCATACGCGGAGCCTATTGTTGAATTGCCGGGCCTGTTGTTGAACCGAGGGGCCTGGCTCTTCAGATCCAAGTGAGGAGCAAAAAAAAAGGTCCTCATCTCCATGCGCGGGGCCTGTTGTTGAACCGCGGAGCCACGTGCGGCTGCACATGCATCGCGCCGGCCCTGGGTAACGTCTCATTGCGGTCTGAAACTGGGTTTCTTTTCGTTGAGAGTAGAGACATTTGGCCTCTAAATTGAGAGTGAATGGTTAGAAAATCCTTATTTTGTCAATGCAGGGTCCATTTGAGAAACTTTACAACGTGAGTGAGCTGTTTTCGTGCGTGTACTTATTCGAAAACATTACTGTGAACAAAGGAAGCGTTACTACCGAGGGTAGACAACTTGTCCGACGCGAGTGTATTGCGAAAACATTACTGTGAACAAACGAGGCGTCACTACCGAGTGTAGGCAACTTGTCCGACGCGAGTGTATTGCGGGCAAACGACGCACAGGCGACACGAGAAAGCGTGTCTACGAGACAGTTTTGTGCATTTGAGCTGTGTTTGGACCGGGAAAAGACGATGAAGCGAAACTTTTCGCATAGTGTAGCTGATTTTCGTACTGTTGATATGGCCGATGCTATGTCGACGCGTATATGTGAGACAGACAATGACCACGAACGCGAATATATACGACGCGAACGAGAGTTGTTAGAGCGCGAACGGGATATTTTAAATCGAGAACGGAACTTGATTAATTCTTCGTATCCACTTCTGACAACTTCAACTTCATTGTCTCACTTTCAACTTTACACTACTTTCGCAACAGCCATCAACATGTGTCGCCGCAATTGCACTTCGTTTTGTTTTTTCGCGATATTAACAACTTTTATTTCACACTCTTTTTTAAAAACCTTCTCAAACACGCGACACCATCCCCGGTGAGCCTCCATATGTTGTGAGATTCTATGGTGGGGTTTGATTATTCGGTTTTTATTATTAATTAAATTTATTGAAGATAGAATTAATAGTACAAAAGTATGATAATATAACATGTGTGCGATTGCGACTACTGGCTTCAGACTGACTCGTTGAATGTGAAAAAAAGCTCCCGCAACAGTGTTGCCAGACGTAAAAAAAAAAATTCCTTAAACACTACGGCAAAATTTCCCTAAATTTAATCAAATATTCCCTAAATTTAATCAAAAATTCCCTAAAATTAATCAAAAATTCGTGAAGGATAATAATAATAAAAAAAAAAGATTATATATATATAGGTATTAAATAAAATTCTTATGTCATACTCGTCATATATTTATTAAAACAATTTTTATAGAGACGTTTCGATTGGTAATCCAATCATCCTCAGTCTAAAAATAAGGATACACATTGAAATATAACAAAATCGAAATTATTAGTCTTGTATTAAAGAATACTTGTGATAAAGAAATGTAAAAGTAAAATGAAATTACTAGAAAACTAACAATGAAACCCAAATATGAAAAACAAAACTAAGATGGCGCGAACTCCATTTTGTATTACGTACGGTTAATAATATATTGCTAAACACGTAAACTAAAAAACATTTAAATTAAAACAAAATGGACAAACAATATTCTTTAATACAGTCATAATTAGTAACAAAAGGAAGTGTTCTTAACAAAGATAGCTTACCCAATATTATTGTCAAAAGTGTAAAATAATGTATTTCCACATTAAAATATTTGGAACGGACAGGAACGGTTAATCATAGTCTAGCCGAACGGTCTGTCCTATACTGGTAGACAGATCGACGTCACAGACATATGATAAGGTGAGGAAACTACTTGTGACAGGTAGGTATCGAAACAGCTGTTTATTGTGTGAAAAGTTTAAAATATGAATTATTAAGACCGACGGTATCTGTTTTTTTATTTACGCATTTATCTTTAGAAGTGTGTATGTGCAGCATCTCTGATATCATTCTTTTTTGAAAATGTCCTTCTTTATCCAAAATTTGAACATTTTCATAATCAAATATATGACCCGTTTTATTAGAGTGTACCGCGAGAGCTGTGCTGTTAGGTTTTAATCTTACGTCACTTTTATGTTGGTAAATACGTTTTTTTTAAATTTGTTGAGTGGTGCCTATATAACTTTTACTGCATTCCCCACACGGAATTTCGTAAACAACATTAGCGGTATCAAGTTTGGGAATTTTAGATTTTAATTTAGAAAAATTATTATTATTATTATTATCTGTGCTGAAGGCTAAATTTATATCAAATTTGTGGAAAATATTTTTAAAGGGTGCGAATTCAGAGTTATGATATGGGAAGCTGCTATATTTATTATTATTATCTGTTTTATTTGTGGGTTTAGAATTATATGCTGCCCATATTCTTTTTTTAATGCATTTGTTAATGAGGTTGGGAGGGTAGTTATTATTAACAAAATTCTGTTTTTACTTTTTGAAGATTTTTAGTTCTGTAATTAGGATGTGCTAACTTTATGGCATGGTCAAGCACATTATTGAGGGAGTTGACCTTCAATGACATAGGGTGATTAGAACAGAAATTTAAGTATCGGCCACTGTGAGTATTTTTACAGTACCAATCCGTAAATATCTGGTTATCCTCAGACCTTATCATTAAAACATCCATGAAAGCTATTCTACCATTTTCTTCTTCTTCATATGTGAAGTTCAATCGCGGGTGAAAAGAATTAAAGCACTCAACTAGGGTATTAATTGAGTTTTTGGGATATATTAGAATGATATCATCTACGTATCTGTAATAAAGACCAGGGGTTTCTGGTAATCTACTTAAACAATTTGTTTCAACTTCTTCCATGACTAAGTTGGCTACTACACTCGATAGCGGGCTACCCATAGCGCAACCATGCGTCTGGGTGTAGAAGTTGTCAAATGCTTTGAAGTATGTGTTGTTAAGACAAAATCTGGTACCTATTAGAAATTCTTCTTTAGAGAGTGTGGTGAAATCTGTAATTTGGTCCCATTTATTTTCAATGATTTTTATTGCCAGGTCAATTGGTACATTGGTGTAGAGTGATTCTACATCAAGTGAAAGCATTATGTGATTATTGGGGATACTGAAATTTCTGACCTTTTTGACAAACTCAAAACTATTTTTAATATTACTATTGGTGAGGCCTACGATGTTTGATAGAATATTTGCTAAAAACTTAGACATTTTGTATGTCGGTGAATTTATACTTGAAACAATGGGTCTAAGTGGAACACTAACTTTGTGAATCTTCGGTAAGAAGTAGATACGTGGGGCAGTGGCATTGGTGATAAGAAGACCATTTTTGGTTTTTTCGTTCATGGATTTGTTATTAAACCATGATTTAATAATTGAATTATTTTCATTTTGGAGTTTGTTGGTAGGGTTACTTTTAATTTGTTTGTAAGTGTCAACTTCGTTCAACAATCCGTTGGCTTTGTTAATGTATTCTTGCTTATCCTGAATTACGGTGACATTCCCTTTGTCAGCTTTACTAACTATAATCTCCGGGTGTTCTTTTAAGAAAATTTTAGTATCTTTATTTAATTTTTGAAAAAAGCCTATATTATCATTTTTAATTTTTTGATTTTTATTCCGGTTAATGAGCGTTTTTGTGTAACTGGTTACTTTATCCCTGAGATTCTGACCATCTTCAATTTGGAATTGGGAGATGGCAGTTTCAGTGCATTTTATTATATTGTTTACTGTTGATTGTTTAAGATTCGGTTGTTCAAAGTTAATTTAGGTCCTAGGCTTAGACATAATTCTACATTTGTGGGCAGAGCTGTATTGGAAGTGTTCCTTATCCATTTATCTTGTATTTTTAGGGGAGGTTTATTTTGCTGTTCAATCTGATCATATTTTTTAATTTGTTTATCTTTAATTATCAAAAAAAGGTTGTTAAATTTTATGTCAGTATGTTTAAAATATTGGTTAGTATTGAAATTACTACTGTCAAAGGATATTTTATTGTGTAAATAAATTAATTTTCTGTCTAATCTGTTAAAATTATAAATACTATCTTCAATTTCAATGTTAAGAACACTTACCTTGAACATTTTTAGGGCGTTCTTGTATCGTTTGACGTTCCAGAGATGTTGTACGCCGCTGTGGTTCATATTGTTGATGAACTTGGGAAGATGTTTTCCTGCGCGACACCTCAATAGGAAGTTTCTCCGGTTTTTGGCCTTGATATATTTCGTTCTTGTTTTTTCGTATGTAGTGATAAAACGGTAGTTGGTTCCAAGTGTTTGCTTCAGGAATCTATAGTACCCGGATTCCATTTTATTTAATCGAAAGAAAGTTCTTGACAAATATATATATGTGAACAAATAAGGGTTTAAATAAAACTCAAGTTGTTCACAGACTATTTTATTCTAAGTATTCACTCTTGCAACGTAAGAAAACATCTGATCTCTCTATCAAATTCTACGTGTGTTTTATAAAAACCAATTAGTGTAATGAGCCGTCATCATTATCGTTAATGAGTCGTCATCATTAGTGGGTCCAGATTACGGATTGCATCTAGATATCATTTTATGGTGACGTAACAGGGCTTCGTGGAAGGCTAGATGCTCTAGTCCTCGAGTCCCTAAATAAAACAACGCTTGTACATTTTGATAATTTTCATCAATACATTTGCTATTTCGTCTTAACTGCACCTCAATCTGTTGTCAATCGCTAAGTATAAATTCCATTAGGAAATAGCTTTACCAGACGTAACTAGTTTGATAGCACGAATAATACCTGAAAAATTATAGTCTGCAAAAGTATTTTCAACTGAAAACATCGGAAAACGTTTTCCAACGTTTCATTTTCCTTCCACGTTGGAAGTTCCACCATAATCACTTATTATTTGCAATAATTGAAACGTATCACTTGCGTTTTTCACTTTCAAACTACTATCTTAGACAAACAGTATTTTCATACCCATTTGTTCCATTTTTCCCATTCACAACCAGAAACGTATTCGAACGTTCGCCTTCGCAAATTGATTAAATAAGTTTTTCATGAACAAAACTGCGTAATAAACTTTTGTAACTGTTCAAGCACACAAACTTAAATCCAATAATATCCGAAACAACGCAGACAGGTAATAATTTATCACATCACTATCTGTCACTTAATCATCAAATTAATAATTTAAACAAAACACTGCAAAAATGCAACAAAGCGAGATCCCAATAAAATAACAAAATATTATTAATACGTGCATGATTCCCATTCACAAGTAGAAACGTTGACTCGATCCCACTTCTGATGTAAACAAATAAGGGGTCTATAGGGTCATTCCATATCAAGTGGTCTAGTGGTCCCTGCTCGACCATCACGGATTTTGATGAAATTTTGTATGGACATTCACACATGTCCTCAACGAACATTGGTAAAGTTTTACGTTCATCCATGCAATACTTGCTGAGATTTATTAGTTTGTTTGACCCCATACCGCAGCTTTCTATGGTATGACTCCGAGATTTCGACAACTTTGAGACACAGTATCTCTGCCAATATTTTGTTGAGAGAAACAAAACTTTGCCAACTTATACAACTTTTTGCGCTCTATTAAACAAAATAATATACAAATCTTCATGAGCGATTCCCGTGAAGAAAATTTGGATCAAACTTTGCCTAAAAAATTTGCAACTCGAAAAAATTTTAAAGTTTGACTTTTTATACCTCTGAAAGTAAAGGTACGATAAACGTGAAATTTTGCACATAATAACTTATCAATACAAGGTTAACGAATATAAAATTTCACACTCCTAATATTTTACATTAGTTCAGGAATTGAGTGTAAAGTTGATGATTTTTGTGAAAATACTAAAAACAAGGTATATTTAGCCCACTTTTACAAAAATATACCCTCTGGAAACTGTTTTAAATTATTTTCATTAGAAAGAGCATATTTTAATCCCCCTAAAAAAGTAGGATTGGTTTTTCATCCCTGGTATATAAGGCCTTAGAAATAGGGACAAAGTTGAGAACGTTTCTATCACATGCTGCTATCGCAATATCGCATGCATTCCATTATTTTTCATCTTGTATGTTTTATACAGGCATTATAAGTACCTAAATTGCGTTAATCCATGGTGACATTGTAACTACCAGTTCAGAAACTTGAACCAGTAACCCCATCGCCATAGTGTTCACGCTCGATAGCCGTGCAATACCAGTCACGGGTGGGTTTCTTGGTTAAGGATCCCAAGCCTCTAGTTTGGTTTCTTCGTTAAGGTTCCAAAGCCTTGTGTGGGTATCTGTCCGGTTCCCAAGCCAATGATTGGGCAGCTTATTCTAGGTTCCTAAGCCTGAAGTGGGTATCTTACATGGTTCCCAAGCCGAAGTCCATGATGTTTGTATGAATTGCCAAATTCCAACTATTGCTTATTTATTATTGAATTTAGTAGCCACTTTCTTCAGTGTCACTTCTTGGAATTGATACTGTCGGCCTGGTGACATAACTAATGGTGCTAGAAGGCCACAAATAAGGTGTTGTGATGGAACCCAACAAATATCTTTGAGTGTAAAGTTGATGATTTTTGTGAAAATGCTAAAAACAGGGTATATTTAGCCTACTTTTACAAAAATATACCTTCTGGAAACTGTTTTAAATTATTTTCATTAGAAAGAGCATGTTTTAAACCCTCTAAAAAAGTAGGATTGGTTTTTCATCCCTGGTATATAAGGCCTTAGAAATAGGGACAAAGTTGAGGATATTGCTATCGATACGTCATATACTTCAATATGCATTTTTTACATTGTGTCACTTTCCTTTCATTCCTGCTGAAGTTTACAGTGTACAATTAATTTTTGTACGCTATATGAATCTGTTAGTCTGCTAGCGGTGGTTCTACACTGATGACATTTTTTAAATATTTTGTTAGTGCTGTCACGCGTCAGCATGTTTTGGGTATAGAATTCTGTACTGTTAGCAGCGGCGGTCGGTGACTAAACGTCCCGAATTGGCCGGGAAAGTCCCGAATTGACCGGCCTCCAGCGACCATTAACCGATCAAATACTGACGCCAATAGATCTGTTCAACTTTTGTGACAAAAACATTCACGGAATTAAATAGGTATATATATATATGTTCCGACTGAAGAAATTCAAGAAAACAGGACGCTGCAAGAAGAAAGATGGAAAGCTAGCACCGCAATAGCTGGCACAAGAGATCATCACCAGTTTGTGCCAGTTGATTTGAATTCGATTTCTGTCAGCAAAGTTTCAAATGACACAGTTAACTTTGTGGCCAAACTTTCCAATTCTGTCGATCCTAATTTAAAATTAGCCGAACTATTTCCCGGTTGTTATGTTGCCTGCATTTATGACAATAAGTGGTGGGTAGGCAATGTTGTAAAAATTTCTCTGGAACAAAATGATGCTTTGGTAAAATTTATGCATCCGCGAGGCTTGGCTCATTCATTTTATTGGCCCGAAAGAAAAGATATTTGTTGGGTTCCAGCACAACACCTTATTTGTGGCCTTCCAGCACCATCAGTTATGTCACCAGGCCGACAGTATCAATTCCAAGAAGTGACACTGAAGAAAGTGGCTACTAAATTCAATAATAAATAAGCAATAGTTGGAATTTGGCAATTCATACCAACATCATGGACTTCGGCTTGGGAACCATGTAAGATACTTACTTCAGGCTTAGGAACCTAGAATAAGCTGCCCAATCATTGGCTTGGGAACCGGACAGATACCCACACAAGGCTTTGGAACCTTAACGAAGAAACCAAACTAGAGGCTTGGGATCCTCAACCAGGAAACCCACCCGTGGCTAGTATTGCACGGCTATCGGGCGTGACCCTATGGCGATGGGGTTACTGGTTCAAGTTTCTGAACTGGTAGTGACAATATCACCATGGATCAACGCAATTTAGGTACTTATAATGCCTTTATAAAACATACAAGATGAAAAATAATGGAATGCATGCGATATTGCGATAGCAGCATGTGATAGAAACGTTCTCAACTTTGTCCCTATTTCTAAGGCCTTATGTACCAGGGATGAAAAACCAGTCCTACTTTTTTAGGGGGATTAAAACATGCTCTTTCTAATGAAAATAATCTAAAACAGTTTCCAGAGGGTATATTTTTGTAAAAGTGGGCTAAATATACCCTGTTTTTAGCATTTTCACAAAAATCATCAACTTTACACTCAATTCCTGAACTAATGAAAAATATTAGGAGTGTGAAATTTTATATTCGTTAACCTTGTATTGATAAGTTATTATGTGCAAAATTTCACGTATACCTTTACTTTCAGAGGTATAAAAAGCCAAACTTTAAAATTTTTTCGAGTTGCAAATTTTTTAGGCCAAGTTTGATCCAAAATTTCTTCACGGGAATCGCTCATGAAGATTTGTTTATTATTTTGTTTAATAGAGCGCAAAAAGTTGTATAAGTTGGCAAAGTTTTGTTTCTCTCAACAAAATATTGGCAGAGATACTGTGTCTCAAAGTTGTCGAAATCTCGGAGTCATAACATAGAAGGCTGCGGTATGGGGTCAAACAAATTACTAAATCTCAGCAAGTATTGCATGGATGAACGTAAAACTTTACCAATGTTCGTTGGGGACATGTGTGAATGTCCATACAAAATTTCATCAAAATCCGTGATGGTCGAGCAGGGCACTTCTCTGTAATCAGACCACTTGACATGGAATGACCCTATAGTTTAAATAAAATTCAAGTTGTTCACAGACTATTTTATTCTAAGTATTCACTCTTACAACGTAGGAAAACATCTGATCTCTTTATCAAATTCTACGTGTGTTTTATAAAAACGAATTAGTGTAATGAGCTGTTAACATTATCGTTAATGAGTCGTCATCATTAGTGGGTCCAGATTACGGATTGCATCTAGATATCATTTTATGGTGACGTAACAGGGCTTCGAGGAAGGCTAGATACTAACATATATATATATTTTTTTTTTATTGACATATATGACAGGAATAAATAAATGAAAAAAACTAAAATTTTGTCCTAAACAAGACCTAATTTTGGTCAAAATTTATCAACAATTTTCGACGAAACAAATTTTTTTCTAATTTGTCGAGTAGGTTATTGGATTCAGCGATACTTTTTGTATAAGTATGCCTAATTTTATAGTTTTAGGACGTCTTGTTCAAATAGAATAATTATTAAGAATAGAGGTTATATATTATTTTGTTTTTTACCGTTATTTGCGTTTGTCAGTGCAAGATTTCTTTTATTGAGTATGCGTATTTTTAATGATATTATTTATTTATTTATTGTTTTTAATATATAGTCTAGTCATTTAGATGGGCTGCGTTAGGCGCAAATAGCCTTTGTTGCTGTGCGCCAAAAATTTTAACTAACAACTGAGTTTTTACCGTGTACTGCGGGTTGCATATCGCGAAATTTATCAACGAATTAAGGCCAAAAAAAATAGTTTAGAATTTACATCATACATCATCATACACATATGTTAGCTTTAGCGATACACGTGATCTATGTACTCCGTAAAACTTGTGTTATTTTTACTAACATTAAATTCAAAACAAACCAAATTTTGGACAAAGTTTTACCTTATTGGTTCATAAATCAAAATTAATAATAAAACAGATGTTTAAAGTTGTGTTTTATTAAACAAATCAGTAAATAGTGAATAATATTGGTGTAATATCTATATAATTTTGATACATATCAAGAAACTGGTAACCGACGAGTTCATTGAAAGTCAATTCATCGAAAATCAATTCATCGAAAAAAAATATTTTGTAAATATTTGAGAGGAATGCCGAGGGGATCGGAAAGTCAAAAAAGCAGTGGTCGATAAAAGTAGACAGACTAAGAAATAATTGCATAAAATTTTTAATATGGTTTAAAAAAAGGTAAATAAAGTGACATAGTGTTTAAATATAAATAAAGAATTATAATAAGAAAACTTATATAATAAAACAAATTAATTTTTGGCAATTGCACGCAAATAATTTTTATAAATTCATACACAATAATACGCATTTTAATTGGGCTAATATGGGGGAAAATAAAGTAATATGCATCTAAAAACAAGGTAATTAGGTTAGGTTTAGTTAGTAAAAGTCTAAAACCGAGCGGAGCGAGTTACCCATCTTCTAGTTTAAGGACAAAGAACTATTTTAGGTTAGTAAGGATTTGGTTAGAAGAAGCCGAGCGAAGCGAGCTACCCATATTCTAGTTTAATGACAAAACACTATCTTAGGTTAGGTTAGGTTAGTAAGGGTTTGGTTAGAAGAAGCCGAGCAAAGCGAACCACCCATCATCTTGTTTAATGACAAAACAAACTCACACTAACATAACAATGCCACCTGTTTAGAATCACCGTACATTGAACAAATCATGTGTGCTATGACGCGGTGTGACACATGCGCAGTTGTCAATTTTTATTGGCCACTGCTTTTTATCTTTCCGATCCCCTCGGCATTCCACTCAAATATTTACAAAATATTTTTTTTTTTCGATGAATTGACGATTCGATGAATTGATCATTCGATGAATTGATTTTCGATGAATTGATTTTCGATGAATTGATTTTTGATGAATTGATTTTCAATAAATTGATTTTCGATGAATTGATTTTCGATGAACTTACCGTGAATCCAATAAACTATAAGTTAGTTCCTCGCCGGATTAGTAGTGGAGGCCAAACTGTGACGTTGCGATGGCTATCTGTGTTGAGTGCAATCGGCAAATCAACAAGAAGTACGCAGGCGTGCAATGCGGTAGGTGTTCTTCACGCACTTACCACTCAACCTGTGCAAACATTGATGAGGCGCAACTTTTATTATTAAAAGATAATGCAATCTCTTGGTTCTGTGCCGGCTGCCGACCAAAAAATCGCAATCTATCTGGCCTAATTACTGATGATATTGATAAATCGCCCTGTCTTAATTTACCGAATTATAATGTTCTTGAATCTTTTAAAAAGGAAATATTAAAAGAATTTAATGATAAATTCAATTCACTATTGACTCAATTAACTTTTGTTCAAATAAAATTTCAGATTTTGAAATTAAATTGCTCGATATGGGTGAGCAAATGAAAAGTATTGAGTTATTAAAAAATGAAAATAAAGATCTAAAAATTAAACTTTCAGATATAACCAATACTGTAGATGATTTACAGCAATACTCTCGCTTAAAGAACGTTATAATAAGTAATTTACCTGAAAAAATCAATGAAAATATTTTGTCAGAGGCAATTAATATCATAATGACAGTTGGAGTCAGGTAAAAATATAAAGGAACATGATCTGGACGCCGCTCACCGTCTTCCACATTTCAATAAAAACAACTCTAAACCTCGTAACATTGTTCTAAGGTTCATCTCCAGAATGAAAAAATATCAATTCATGGGATCTGTCAAAATGTTCAAAAATCTAACCACAACGGAACTGAAATTCGAAGGCCCGCAAAATAAAATTTATGTCAATGACCATCTCACAAACAAAAACAACTTCATTTTTAACAAAGCTCGCAATGAATTACGTGAACGAGGCTACAAATTCATCTGGACCAGGAACTGTAAAAGTTTTGCGAGGAAAGATGAATCCTCTAGAATTCATATGATTTCTTCTGAGGCCGACATCGCCAAACTACATTAAACCGACCGATGATCTTTTTCTTTACAATTAATTTTTACCACATATCATTAACCTTCATTGACTATGGATTTGTCCCTTTACTATCAGAATGTTCGATGGTTACGATCTAAAACTAATATTGTGCGTTTAAACTCGATGTGTTGTGACTACGATATTATATGCTTCTCTGAAACTAATTTAAACTCTTCATTCCGCGATCAAGAAGTTTTTCCAGATAATTTCTCAGTGATTCGGTATGATAGATCCCGGGATAATTCTGCAAAATGTGAAGGGGCGGTGTTTTAATAGCAATTCGCAAACATTTCCCATTTATCGTTAATCCTAAATGGTCATCGCTTAATGAGTGTGTGTGGATTACAGTGGTGCTAAAACATCGCAATGGTGTGCCATATAAATTAAACATGTGCTGTGTATACCTACCCCCTGAAAATTATGTAAAGTTAATGGAATTTATCACTAGCTTGTATAAAATAATCGATGCAAGCCCTAGAGAAAACTTTATAATTTGTGGTGACTTCAATTTACCATTGCTTAAATGGTCTACAAATAATAAAACAAATTTTTTAACCCCGGACAACATATATCACAAGTGGTCTGATGAACTTGTTAATTGCTTGTCCTACTGTTCGTTACATCAATTTAACTTTATCACAAATAAAAACAATCGAATTTTAGATCTTATACTTTAAAATATGGATCAGGTACATATTAATAAATGTGACAATCCACTCACAAAACAAGACGCGTACCATCCTGCCATTGAAATTCATGTATGTAAAGATATCTGTACTTAAACTGTTGAAGCAT